>JAULBS010056337.1:0-23102 GCA_032355785.1 Symmetromphalus regularis | reverse complement strand
TGACGTCCAATAGCCGCTGATAAGATTAAAAATCAATGTGCTCTAGAGGCGTCGTTAAATAAAACAAACTTAACTTTACTTTCATTTAGCACGTATTCTCCCTTCACTGCTACTCGGCTTGAGTTTGGGAAGAATATCCTGTAATGTATTATTCATGGTCTTCATAAGTACCTTCCTATGATTTATGTCTTCACACGTGAGCGTAAAAATGATTTAAATATCCATATTGTGCATGCTCCAAATGGGCACAAACTCGGTCTTCAAAGAGTATACACCATATGTTCATGAGTGCGTCAAGATAAGAAAATTGTGAAAACGGTTAGGCAATTTCTGGCGGAATGAACCATTCCAGCTGTACAGTAAAAGAAAAGTTTGTTTTATTTAACGACGCCTCTAGAGCACATTGTTTTTTTTTAATTCTCATCATCGGCTATTGGACGTCAATCATAATTATGGTCATTCTGACATATGTTTAGAGGAACCCACTGCTGCCACGTAGGTTACTCTTTCCGATAAGCAGCAAGGTTTTTTTTTTTTGACATCCAATACCCGATGATAATAAATCAATGTACTAAAATTGTATCAAAAATAGATAACTAACTAAATAAAAAAAAATAAAAGTGAAATATTTTTTTTTTAAATTAAACAAAAATAAAAAAATAAAATATACCTTTTCGGTACTAAAACATGAAGTGTGCAAGCCGAAATTCGAACCTGCTTCGGCGAGTAAATAAATAAAAAAAATTTTTTTAAATAAATAAACAAACAAATAAATATATTAAATAAATAAATCCAACAATACAACGTAGGTTGTAATTTTTTTTTTTAATTAAGTTCTCTTAGTACATTACATCGAATGTCGTGCTCATTGCATTACATCTATAGTTTATAAATGTAAGATTACAGTTTGACAACTAATTTTATTCAACTTATTCAAGGACCTGGACATTACTCAAAATGTAACCCGACCGCCTGGTGCGATGGGTCGTCGGATCGATACCTTTCAGATGATCGATCCATTTGGTCTATTTCTCGTTTCAGCCAGTATGTGTTATCTTTGCGGGAAAGCGAATAAAAAAATTGTTCATTCTAATCATAAAGAGTATCCTATGTGGCGGCAGTGGGTTTCCTCAGAATACCATGTCTGACACCATACAGCCTCTGAATAATCAATGTGCTGGGATGTAGCGAAACAAAGTCTTTTATTTCAGAGTATTCATGTACAGCGTGTTATTTTCAGATAGTGTGCACTACCGGCTAAAATGAGGGCTGGTGCAATAGCTTATTTTGAACTTTCATACACGTTTAAAAAAAAATCGTTTGCTGACAATAATAAATTAGAAAACCATTTATGGCAGTCAGAAGTTAACTCGCGACCCTAATACCAAGAAGAAGTAGAAAAGATGTTTGCATAATGTCCTAGCTAGTGCAGAAACACGAGGAACACTTACAAATTAGGCCTATGTATATGAATGGATTAATGAATGCGAAACCGGATCTTCAATTACGACATTCACAAATTCAGAAATCCGTTAAGCGGTAACTTCATTTAATTTCCACTTTAACATATATAGTGATACCCCCAGGGTGGTGGAAAATAGAATTGCCCTCCCATGTAAATGATGATTTAAAAAACAAAAACATTTGTTGTTTCATAAAGCTTGTACAAACACGTGCACGTGTTGTGTTGTGTTCAAATTCTCTCTGTATCGAATGCGATTCAATGTAGCGCATTATCTTCTCTGATTTTTCAACGCTTCCATAGAGACTTGCTGGTACAAAAAGCGACACGTGGAACTTATTTTCGTCAGTGATAAACGCTTTATACGCGCAACAAAGAACACTGGCATATTCTGACCCTCGCTTTATCGACAATACACACATATTCGAGGTAGGTATGTGCCACGTGCAGTGGCATTGTGTTGGATATTCACCCAGTCGACGGGGAGTGTTCAACGATGTTTAATGGCGACCAAGACGTCACTAGCAGACGACAGCTGGCCGCTGTTTGCCGCGCTTCCCGGGTCTCGAGTGTTCCGCCAATGCACAAACTTTAAACGTGTTATATCAGTGTTGATTGTCCGTGTCCCGTAATCGGTATGGTGTAGCACGAGTATTGATCCGGGGAACGGAAGAATAGCACGCTTCACAAAGAGAGCACGTCAAGGAAATTGATAGTCGCCGAGGTACGTGTAAGGACCTTTAGTCTCTCTATCAATAGAAAGACACCCAAGGCGAGAACACTAATAAAGGCGATACAGAAAACACATCCGTTGTAGCGATAGTAGTCCAATCCTGTTTTGTCCCTCGCCCGTATTGTAATAATATGAAGGACTAAGCGTTTATGAGTGCGAAATCTTACGGATTTCTACGTGTGTGTCTGTCCGTTAATAATGTATTCAATCTGATTTAAACTTTACACTCTTATTGTTCGAAGTATCACCCAGTACCAGAACAAGTTCACTTAGCTAGAGTTAAGGTAAAATAGTTCCCTGGTGTAAACCTCTTTACCAACTGCCACGCTTTATTTACCTGCATCAAACAAAACTTGAAAATTTTAATAAATTGCAATACCCTATTTTGGTTTATATATATATATTATTCCCGTCAAAAGAAAGCGATACGGGATTAGCTAAAAGGCCAACCCTATGTTTAGTTTGCTCCCAACATTTTATAGTATTACATTTACAAACATACAATTAAAACATGACAGAAAATACAAAATTTACAACTGATGGAAAAAAAGTGAACATATATAGCTAGTTGTATAAAAGTTAACAGAATCTTACAAAATGAGAAAGAGAGATAGAGAGAGAGAGAGCGAGAGTGACAGAGACAGACAGAGAGCGAGAGAGATATATGGGAACAGAAACAAGGGGATGGGGGCGGGCGGGGGCGGTTTGTTTGAACGACACCGACACGAAGTCACGTAGTCAAGTGTCAGCCAGCCCCCGACGGGTTTTGAAGCATGGTATTTTGCTTGAGAATCCGATGTCCTACAAAGAGACCACCGATGTTCACAGTTGATAAATAAAGAAACGTTTGTTATTAGTGATGCAGTTCTGATTTAAGTATAGTAACATTTTCTTGAACACTAAGACTAAGATCTCCAAATAGTAAAACGTTAACATTTTAATTAAGACAGTTTGATTGATGGAAATTTGTAACTACTCGGTATACACTATTTTCACTTTATTATGCATGTTTTCGTTGTTTTGTTTAAAGATAATAAATAAATAATCTAAAAAAATCATATTTGATAACTAAGGTTGGTTAGTTTTATTATTGTTGTGCTTATATCCAATTAAGAATCAAATATGCAGTGCTGCGCACACAACTCAGCTTCCTGTGCTGTCTGATTAAAACAAAGGTTAAAGTCACTAGGAGAGACGAAACCCGTTGCTGTCAAACTAATGCGGCTACTCTTATAGATAAGCAGCAAGGGATCGTTTATATGCACTATCCAAAAGACAGGATAGCACAAACCACGGCTGTTAAATCATTTGTGGATGAATATAAATAGAGATGTGTTACGTACAGTTTTATCTACACCGCGTTTATATCAGATGACTGCATTTGTAACTTGTAATTTGTATTTATGTTTTGTATTTGTATTTACAGATGAGCTATATAGCTCAAATGTTAATACATAATTGAACTGAATTGAGATATTACGTCATACTGTAGCCATATAATCGATTAATGCAAGACACTTGTTATGGATGTTCACTTCAAACTTATAGCCACAGTTATCTCATCATTTGTCCACTAGACTGGTTTTGTAACCTCAATTAGAACGTCGAGAAACGGTCAAACAGCTCGGTAGGGCTTGTCAGAGCTATCTCATTTTAAACTCAGTTAAGAAACAGTCAAACAGCTCGTCAGTGCTATCTCATTTTAAACTCAGTCCAGAAACAGTCAAACAGCTCGTCACTGCAATCTCATTATAAACTCAGTCGAGAAACAGTCTCTTTGCCAGTGCTCTCTCATTTTAAACTCAGTTGAGAAACAGTCTGTTTGCCAGTGCTATCTCATTTTAAACTCAGTTGAGAAACTGTCAAACAGCTCGTCAGTGCTATCTCATTTTAAACTCAGTGGAGAAACAGTCAAACAGCTCGTCAGTGCTATCTCATTTTAAACTCAGTGGAGAAACAGTCAAACAGCTCGTCAGTGCTATCTCAATTTAAACTCAGTCAAGAAACAGTCAAACAGATCGTCAGTGCTATCTCATTTTAAACTCAGTGGAGAAACAGTCAAACAGCTCGTCAGTGCTATCTTATTTTAAATTCAGTCGATAAACAGTCAAACAGCTCGTCAGTGCTATCTCATTTTAAACTCAGTGGAGAAACAGCCAAACAACTCGTCAGTACTATCTCATTTTAAACTGAGTCAATAAACAGTCAAACAGCTTGTCAGTGCTATCTCATTTTAAACTCAGTGGAGTTACAGTCAAACAGCTCGTCAGTGCTATCTCATTTTAAACTCAGTCGAGAAACAGTCAAACAGCTAGTCAGTGCTATCTCATTTTAAACTCAGTCAAGAAACAGTCAAACAACTCGTCAGAGCTATCTCATTTTAAACTCAGTCGAGAAACAGTCAAACAACACGGTAGAGCTCATCAGTACTATCTCATTTTAAACTCTGTGGAGAAACTGTCAAACAGCTCGATAGAGCTCGTCAATGCTATATCATTTTAAACTCAGTGGAGAAACAGTCAAACAACTCGTCAGTGCTATCTCATTTTAAATTCAGTTTAGAAACAGTCTGTTTGCCAGTGCTATCTCATTTTAAACTCAGTGGAGAAACAGTCAAACTGCTCATCAGTGCTATCTCATTTTAAACTCAGTGGAGAAACACTCAAACAGCTCGTCATTTTAAACTCATTTGAGAAACACTCTGTTTGCCAGTGCTTGCTCATCTTGAAAAAAGTGCATATTTTAGTTTTTAACAAAATAATAAATTATTGTCGAAAACAAGTTGCTTGATACTAAAAGTTGACTTTGATAGGACTCCCAACCAATATTATGGTTATGGTTAGTTTGTATTTTCAGTCCATATTTCGTTCGCGTTTTGATTAATAAAATTACCCTATGAGTAACGAAAATGACACAAGTTTAGATGGGAATAAATGCTGGATTGAATCGGAGACAAAAATATCAAAACACACTGTATAGATTTTTTTTCTTTTTGTTATTATTATTATTTTAGAAATTAAGAATAATTAAATAATCCCTTCAATCTCAGAAGGAACGTCTTATATGAACATCTTACATTGGCGTATGTAGAACACCAAATGTTTGCAGACGTTATAAAAAAACATTTAGTGTTTTTATGTGCTAGTGAGCTGTACGTGAAACTTGTAGTGTAGAGAAAAGCGACACCCAACAGCAGGGTATTAAATAACATAATTAAACAACCATTACTTTTCTTGTTATAGATTTTAAAGTCCTGTATCTGCTTTCTTTAAGGAATTTTCATTAGTGCAGATTCTCTGTTTTAATTTTTTTGTTTTTTTATTGGTTTAATGGAATCACTAGAGCACATTGATTTATAAATCGTCGGCTATCGGATGTCAAATATTTGGTAATTCTAATATGTAATCGCCAGAGGAAATTCCGTATCTTTTGCCACTGGTAACAAGGATGTGTTCAAAAAAGTTAACTTTTCATTTATTACTAACTTTTGATGTATTTCACTGATTTGTTTTTATATTTTCAGTTTGTATTCTGAACATGAGGGAGTTTCTTTTCTGAAAGTTTCATCATCTTAGCTCAACCATGACACTCTCAATCGAACAGCGAATAATAATTGTGAAATGGTACCTACTGACTAAATCGTACGTACAGTCTCGGAGAGAATGTAATTTGTAGTCACAAGTTTAGTTTGCTTCTCGACTGACAGAGTCATGGTTAAACTTGGATGATGAAACTTTCATTAAAGAAACTCCAAGATGTCCAGGAAAGAACCTGAAAATATAAAAGAGTTCAATGAAATACATAAAAACTTGTAATTAAAAAATGAAAAGTTAACTTTTTGGGGATGGGGGTGGGGGAGGTCTCCCTGTATGAGCAATATCTCACAAACAGGACAGCACATACCTCGGGAGTGAGAATGAGTCTGGCGAGGGTATTTGATCCTACGACCAAAATACCTCGGATTGAGACAGATCCTGAACCATCTGTTTTACCTATACGTTCCTTTGGTTTTTGAAAACAACAGTTTTGTCATCCTATTTAGATTCTGCCTTCTTAAAAGATACGGTTTTGAACAACTGACTAAAAGTTAATCATTTCCATTCAGTGATCCTCAAAGGGCGGTGTATTTTCTCATCTGTCCGTGGGAAAAAGTAAATACACATGTACAAGATTCCTTGCTATTAATAAATTAAAAAAACTGTGATGCAGGCGCATAGGACGGATATTCAAAGTGGGGCAGTGGGTTATTTTTCAAAGTGGGTGGCTAATTATTATGGATGTATAAAAACTGATGCGCGAAACCGCCAGTCTATACAAGAAATTAAATCTGGCGATAAAGGGTCCCCTGCTTCTACGGGCCTGTGATGATAGAAGTTATTTCTGTAAATCTTATGTTTGCAATACAGTATTTTAAAATACAATATCCGCTGGTTAAACAATGTGCAGGGTGTCGTTAAACCAACATTGCGTTTTTTCAAGTTCATTTATCGCAAACACCATATATCTGCGAATTAAACTATGTGAAGGGTGTATTTAAATCAACATTCCTTTCCTTTTCAATATGTGAAATTGGCCTTTCTGGAACACACGCTTCGCGCATTATTTCTGCTCGGGGCAGACGGCGCGGAAAATACTTCAATTATTCGGCCACGCAATTGCATTATCGCATTCTGGCAGTAATTACATTTACACGCCTTATACTCTTAAATTTTCCATGCACATTTTAAATTTGGTGCGAGTCTGGCGACACTCTCCCAGAGCGGCGTTTCGACAGCGTGGCCCGCCATTGATAAGAATTAATTCGGTTTGAAAAATTCCACCCTCTCTCACGTGTCGCAAGTTCGTTTGCTTGTGGGAATTTGCGTTAAAATCCCAATCCTTTGGACTTGACCATCGATCTGAGGACTTTGACGTCGCCAACTTGGCCACTCGTCTTCCGAGCTTTGTCCTGACGCTTAATAACTACTCATCACCCGGTGGCAGCCGAACCAATTAACATTATCGCTCCTAACTGCCCCTTGAACTAGCGGGCCCCACTTTTCCAAAGCCCTGCTTCAAACGCGGCGAGAAGATTGGCGCGTAAATTGCTAATTTACCGCTGCATAGTCGTTACAGAAATAGTATTCCGCAACACGATATAGATCGCAGTCAAAGTTATTGATTGAATGGAAAGATAAGCATTCTCTGGAGATTGTGGACGTATATTAATAGACGGAATTAGAAAAACACGTAAGGTATGATACTGTAGAACGTGTTTGCAAATGCCTTTAGGATATGCCATTATGTTCTAACATTCGAAAAAAAATAAAAAATAGAAGAAAATGAAAAAGAAGGAAGAAAGGAAAGTAAGGGAAAAGAATACAAATTCAACGTCGTTCTAACAAATTATGAAGAGAAAGTTGCTATATATTACGATAATACACACTTTAGACTTATTCTACGGAAGAGTAATAGTGCCACGTTGAAAAGTATTTTTTATAAAATATAATACTAGTAGATGATATACTCGACATTTTAACGTAAATTCCATTAGGGAGAACTGCCACTAATTCCTGTCGGACGCATTTTAAATTATTTCACAATGAAATTATAATTTTCCTGCTTTAATTGATCGTAATTAGTTTTATTGATATCAATGCTCTTTAAACGCAATACATCGCAACACCAGGTGGTGGTGTTCGTTTGTTTTTGTTTTTTTGGAGGGGGGTTCTATAGAACTGCCTGTGTAACTGTGTGACGGCCCCTTTAATGAATTCTACTTCTGTGACAGATTATGACGTGCATATTAACTGACGAATATAAACGTCATTCTATTCTGGCATAGAAGTTATTTCATCACTTCTTTATTAAAGAACTCTTGAAAACTTTTGAACAGGATATGATAGACATTCAACAGCTATCAGGTACTAAAATGATGCCTTATGAAGTACCTTATTTTGACCTTGCTGAAAATAACAGGCATACGAACTGAAACCGAAATGAAATATTTTTACTACGGACCCCTTATTCAAATACGAAAATTTTCTTATTCTACCAATATTTTTTGTTGGAGACAAGCAAATACCAAAATTATATATATTGAGGTATCCAAAAAATAGAATTTACAAAAATTCCTGGCTGGTAAGGTTTTAATAGCTGATCCATGGACTAATACTATTAGAACCGATTTCTCACGCCTGACTTAGGTAGTATTAAGTCGTACTAAAACGTAGGGTTAACTCTAGGCTACGAAACACTCACAAAAACCTGAACCAGACCTACAGATTAGCGACATTTCACGTGGTAAGCTAAGTTAACACACCCCCCCAAAAAAAAAAAAATTAACAAAATAATGTATATTTTTTTGTCCCCCCTATTGCAGATTTATCGCACAGAGTAATTGTAGTCTGGTGTTAGCCTTAAGTTAATGAAACCCATTCACTTGAAACACGCAACGCACATAACCTATGAGATAACCAAGGATTAACCTGTATCTTTTCTTAACCCTTCGATAAACCAGGCCTGAAAAATACCCCAGCTCATTTCTTCAGCGGCTATTAGGTGTCAGACATATGGTGTTTTACGACTCATGATCTTCAGAAGAAACCCGCTACCATCACATAGGCTACTCTCTTATTAGCAACAAGGGATCTTTTATATACGCTTTCGCACAGACAGGATAGCACATACGATGACCTTTGATAAACCAGTTGTGGCCACTGGTCTGTGCAAATGGCAAACATCTACTCATTAAAACTTACAGAGCATTCACTTTAGTTTGGACCCGGTATAGAGATTAAAAATCTTAAAGATACTGACTCTAACCGTAAGACAAAAATATATTGAGTTATTACAAGCACCAAGGCCATTGCTTACAAAAACTTTAAATTGTAGATATGAGAAAAATCTCAACTGATGCTTGCCATACGTACGGTGTGGTCATGATGTTAGAGCCGAGAGTTCAAGAGTATAACCTCCACGCCGTCAGGTCCTGTATAACCCGGAAATAGATATTGAAACTTGCATTTATACAAATGATGGAATTAGACAAAACTGCTACGGCAGCATCTAATTCTATAGAGATAGAGGAGCCGCGCGGTATCTTACTCAGTCGGTAGATGATTCGATTGACGTGGACTCATTGTGTGATATATATTTTCTCACATCCCAAGTATATTAAAGATCGTGGTAAGTACTGCCTTGTCTGTGTGAAAGTGCATGTAAAAGATATTTAGCTGCTAATGAGAAAATGTAGTGAGTTTTCCATGAATTACCAAATTTATTTTCGACATCCAGTAGTCGATGACTAATAATTCAATGTGGAGTGTTACATGTATTACTTTTGTTTTCGTTCGAATCAAATTTATTTCTGTGCATGTATGTACAGTAGCGGATCCAGAGGGCGGTCCAGGGGGTCCGAACTCCTCCTTTTCAATAATGTTTGTTTGTTTACATATATTTTCTGAGCGGAAGGACGTGAAAAATTAACCATTTTTCCCCAGTCCTATTTACCCATCACATTAGGACACTCCCTCCGCCCCCTCCTTCTGAAACCCTGTATTCGCAACCTATGTATGTGCCATTTTTTTGGTGTGCATTTTATGTAGTTACTAGTGACGTTTGTATAGAAAGAGATTTTATTTCTAAAAGTTTTTCCTATTGTGATTTTACCTGAAAACACCATTTATATTTGCAGTCGTATTAGAGCTTTCTGTGCACGTGTCCTCCTGTTCTCCAGCCTCACTCAGTATAAAATACTGGCTTACTCAATGCCTGAGACATATCCAAGAAGGAGAGAGCTCTCAAATTATTCAACTGGTTACCATCGTCTTCAATCACATAACATTTATCTAACGTTAGGCGCAAGAACCAATTTGCCGAGTGACTGCGAGCGCTCGCCCTACTGAACATGCCGCTGGTTTAGTGACTTGCTGTCTTTTAACTATGGAAACATAACGATTAGACACGAGGGCGGTTACGTGTAAACTGCGCTGGAAGGTCGCGATGAAACCCAACCCGCATCAGTGCGCGCGACGATGAAATACGCCGTGACAAGCAGATGAACTCTTGTCTTAGCAAGTGTGAACTCGGCCTTAACGCACATTGATTTCAGTTACCCAAACCGCGCATTGATTCCCGTAGTGAAGCGGCGCTCTCAACTGACATCAATTTTATATGTAGCAATCTAACTCATTAGTATGGGGTGTGCACTTGGTACTTTTTAGGACCTGCAATTCGGGCAAGTGACGTCTAATTTGTGATTCGCTTGTTTAATTTTTGTGTTGCTTGAATTTTATAGAAAACTGATATTGCAGTTTAAAAACCTATGCTATCGCTATTATTTTTATCAGTTTATTGTCACGTAATCACTGACAACAACAAAAATAGCACCTAGAAATATTGCCGTGCGTACACAATGTGGTATTGCCAATACTTTTCATTATAATAGACTGGTAGTCACCATTTTGACATCTATTGTTTTGGCTGCACACATATATATATATATCTTAGAACCAGTCATATGTATTTTTATAGTATGTTTTTAAAATGCATGACGTCTGACTCGTTCTTTTTATATTTGTTTTTATTTTTAATCCATGACTTCGGAATATTTCTTCATGTATTGGTATGTTTTCAGAATCCATGCCGTCAGACTAATTCTGCATATACTGATATGATTTTAGAAGCCATGACGTCAGACTAATTCTGCATATACTGGTATGATTTCAGAACCTATGCCGTCAGACTAATTCTGCATATACTGGTATGATTTTAGAATCCATGCCGTCAGACTAATTCTGCATATACTCGTATGATTTTAGAATCCATGCCGTCAGACTAATTCTGCATATACTGGTATGATTTCAGAATCCATGCCGTCAGACTAATTCTGCATATACTGGTATGATTTTAGAATCCATGACGTCAGTCTAAATCCTCATATCGGTATGTTCTTTGAAACCAATACTTCATACTAATTTTTCATATTCTGGTATGTCGTTAGAATTCGTTTGACTAGTTTTACATATATTGGTGTGTGTGTGTGTGTGTGTGCGCGAGCGCGAGCCCGCGCGTTATCATTTTTTTTTAATATTCCAACAATCGACGGATTTTGAACCAGTCTTCAGCTTTAGTCCAATGTCCTACCAGTGGACCACCGACGCTTACTTTATACTGCATGCAGTCCTCATCTCGAAATTGGGAGTCCTAATCAGATTTCATGGCAATACTTTTCCCACCGTCCCTTCCCTATGAAAGGAAAGGTGTTGTGAATAACGACATAGGCCTTAACCAAATTTACTCGGACCGTTTTATGTTAGAAAAAGATGTAGAATATGATTTCTAACAGCGTATTAATATGCTATACATCGTTAAACTGTATATTAATACATTAAATATATAAAACAAAATAAAATATAGGCCCTTAGGACGGACTTTCAAAGAAGTGGGGCTCCTTTTTATGCGTGAAACCGCGAATTTATACCCGAAATAAAAACTGGAAACAAGGGGAGGGGGTGGGGGGGAGCTGAGCCACCTCGCCCCCGTATTCCTATGGGCCTGAAATAAAATAAAATAATACATAAAATATACTCGTTTGGTGAATGTATGAAATTCATTTAATGTGAATACTGGATTAATACCAACTTTCCTGGATAAATACGACCATTGATGATGGCTCTGTTAACAACAGTTTCGTCTCAGATCTTTATACCTAAAACCCGACAGGAAACCACACCACAAGAACTCGCTTCTCACGACGATAAATATGATACCAGCATTAGAAAATTCCAATCCCAGAGCACGTTCTGTCAGATTAATCAAATTCGTCCATAAGAAACCAGGTGATATTGCTTGCATTCCCAGTCCATTGTGCGCAGAGAAGATGGCCACGGAAAGACCCCAGCGCCCAGAGAAGCAGAAAACTCAATTTATCCACGCATCAGGCGATATTGTGGACGTTTCAGAGATGTTATCCTCTAGATTGGGAAGCCACCAAGCAGATCGAATTCTCCACTGGCGGTGTCACAGAAAATCTGTCCACAAAAGATTTGTGCCGTGCTTCGAGACGACGCACAGGCCCGTGGGCATTACTAACCAACGCTACGACATTGCGCTAACTCACGCCATTTCACCGAGTTTAATTGTTTTAACGTAAAAACAGCGCCCAGCTGAACGTGCTGTTAACTGCGGCGAACGCTGCTGCCTATCTTTCGTGATTAGATTTTGGCCCTGAGAGGAGACATTTCTTCTCCCATTATTAATTTATATTAAAGTATCGGTTTACGTTCGATGATTTGCAGAGAAATGAAATTTTCTTATTTAATTCTTTTCTAGATCGTTTTTCGGCTTGAGTGAACAGGCTCTGTGTAAGTAGAACCTCACATGTTTAAGGAGTACCCCGGGGTACAAATAGCTATTGTTGCAATTCTTTACTTATTCATACATAGTTATTAAAGCAGTGGCGAAGAACAGGCGACCTTGGATGAGAGATTTCCAACCCGGGGTTCCTATAGATCCTGCAGTACATTAACACTTTTAGCTGCAGTAGTTAGGTCATAGTTCAAGGTCAAACTATTGACCTGTAACATCACCGATATAGGGTCAAAGTTCAGTGACGTTATTTATCTTACACACATTTATAAGTGCTTGTTTGTTTTGCTGTTGTTGGTTTATTATTTTATATATAAAAAAAAATTAATTACAACTTATTACTTTGTTTGGATTATATATATATATATATATATATATATATATACACATACACACACACATATATATACTTACACCAACCAGTGGTCAACAATTTGTTTATCAAATGATTCAAAAGTGATTATTAAAAAAAAAATTCACCATGTTTTTATTTACATCTACTATCATCGTCCTGCCATTAGAGGAGTGGGAAAGAAACGAAGATGGTGTACATGTTGTAATAATATTAGTTATGTATTACAATGTCTTTTTTCTTTTTTTCATTTTTCTTTCTGGAGAGAGAGGGCAGGTATGAAATAGGGATGGATGGTGGGTTTGGTAGTATCATGTTGTAATGTAAGGCTTGAAAAAAAACCTCTAGGTTACCGTGATTTAAAACAAAAAAGTTAAATATTAATAATAAATTAAAATTTCATGTTTTATGATGTCAATAAATAATAATAATAATTAAAAAAGAGAAAAGGTTTCAAACAGATTATTGGACTAGCTTACATTTGAACCAGATTTGGATTATTTTATTTTTAAATTTTAGCTTCATAATAAAGCTTTAAGTGTATTTTTTTGTGGGTAATTTATTTGTTTTAATTCAAGTATATGTCTATCCTCACAACGTAAGGGGTCACGCGAGTCCAGGCCAAGAAAGCAGATTTTGATTGAATGCTTCGCATCTTGAGAAGATCACAATTCGACTTTAAATGCATCAGCTTTCACCGTATCGGTGTAAATAATGAACTAAGAATGGAACAAATATATTGGCACTGTGTCTTTATTTTTTATTATTATTAAAAAAATTTACGCGTACACTACACGGTACAAAAGTGAAAAGGTGTACCTCGTTCTTTCTGATATTTAACACGACCGAGAGAGCTAGTGGGGGAACTGAAGTTTCGTATTTGTTCGACTGCCATTTTTGGAAAGTGTCAATTCGGTTGAAAATCACTCGATATTGTAGAATTTACTGTGAAATGGAATATAATAAGCGTGTAAGCTGGCAGTTTCATTTCCTACCTAAACATTTCTTGTAATGTTTTGGTCGGAAACCGAAGTATTGTTGTTGCCAGCAGATTGTAGGGCCTTGCTTCGAGTATCGGAATAAATAAGATCCGGGACGGAAATGTCAACAACTGCAATATAATAAACATTTCCGTGCAAAAAATATGGACAAGTGGGTGTAAACCAGGTTCGGTGTACGCATGCGTGCAGTGCGGAACCGTATCTGGGCGTGGTTGTTATGCGTAACAGAATTCAGGTACGGGTCTATGCAATGAGAACAGGAAACTCACTACTCTAGTTTAAAATGCGAATCGGTTTCCGGATACAGGTTTATGCAATATGGACCTCTTTCTGGGAACTGGTTTATTGCGACCGGACCAAGATTTGTTTACGTGTATATGCAATGCTGACCGAGACCTGGCTACGGTTGTATGGAAAAATAAAGTTTGTTTTATTTAACGACGCCTCGAGAGCGCATTGATTTTTATCTTACCATCGGCTATTGGACGTCAATCATATGATTATTCTGACATACTTATTTAGAGGAAACCCGCTGCTTCCACATAGGCTACGGTTTCCGATAGGCAGGAAGGGGTCTTTAATATGTACCGTCCCACAGAAAAGACAGCACATACCATGGCCTCTGATGAACCGTGGAGCACTGGTTGGAACGGAAAATAGCTCAAACTGCAATTGGGTCGACTGAGAAGGATCGATCCGACGACTGACCGCTTCACAGGCGGACACACTACTGTTTGAGCTACATCCTTTTCCTACGGGTGTATGGAGTGCGGACCGGGTATTTCACATACGTGATTGCCTCGCATTCATTACACTGTGCTGGTAACGTGGTCATGTTTCGTTAAGACGTGCACCGACAAACCCTCACAGAATCTATTCTACTTCTCGCGCGCTGGCGTTGCCCACTTCTGCTAATCACTAATGAGCGGATTCGCCGGAGCCTGGTACCGAATTGCTCTCCACTCGGCAGTAAATCTCAAACGTATTGAACGGCCCGCTGCAAATGCCGTAATCTTTGCAATGAAAACGCGGCCGTGACTGATCTTTAGCACGTATGGTTGGGCGGTTCAATAAAGAATTTATAGAATCAGACAGTGTCAACACGAGAAGGGACGTCTTCGTGCGCGCAGCATGTCCTACAAACAACGATAGTGTGCACACGCGTGGCTCAAATGAGTCAGTAAGCCATTTCCGCGTGGCTTAGTGTTAGCGATGGTAATGGCGCGTGCGTTAACGGAACACTCGCCATATTTAGTGGCGGCGCATGCGTGCGGGGAAGGTGATAACAATCCAGAAACGAACTCATCCATTTTGTGTGGAAAAGTGGCATTATAATTGGAATTTACTTTGGCGGGTCAGCTGGTGTAATTTAAAAGAAAATCGACGTTTTATAAAGAATCTTTTGATGAAACTTTGTTATAGCTGAAGTAACACACTCTGACAAAACCGTGGCGTCGAGTTACTGGATAAAGAACAGAAAATTGAGCGATGAAAAATCAAATTTCTTTATTAAAGACACTAACTCTCATTTTAAGACTCGTGTCTTTTCCGTTTCATCTCAAATACATATTGAGGTACTAATTTCAAGATTTAAGAAAATATTTTTTTACTATAATACTCATAGGTTATTGAATGTCAAACATTTGAAAAATTTGACATGTAGTCATCAGAAGAAACTCGCTAGATTTTCCAACCGGCTCCCGTGGCGCAGTGGTTAAGCTATCGGACTCTCAAGCAGAAGAGAGTCGTTCAAAACCCGTTGGAGGCTGGATCACAATTAACAAAGTGTCAAAATATTCAAATGTTTGACATTCAATAACCAAAGATCAATAAATCAACGTGCTCTAGTCATCACCTTTTGTGTTTGTCTGTATTGAAATCTTATTAACGCTTTTTGTGTATTTCACCCACCCAATATAAAAAGCCCCATCCCACCCCCATTAAAATCAAGGTTACACCAAAGGCTTTAGTGGTGTCGTTAAACAAAACAAAATAATAATAACAATATTATTATCATTATTATTATCATTTGATACTCTGTCCTTGTGAGACATTGCGGTACATAATAAATAAATCAGCGTATTACTGAAATTAACATATACGGATCCAGACATTTTGATTGGGGCAGTCCAAAGCTATACTGAAGTGTACAGTGTTCCATATAAAATGGATTAATATGTTTACAAGGTATTAGTTAAAATATAAATATAAATAAAAATTTAAACAAAAATGTCTTTGTACATAAAAACGCGTTTTCCGTGTACAAAAGTAAGAAACGGAACTTCTTTTTGTAAGAATATAGTCGTACTGCATGACGTCACGTCAGAACAAGCATTGTGCGTAACTCGTAATGGCCGTATAATAGCAGCTCTTTCCACGGAATAAGTTAATTGTTTTTACGTCTTTGTTTGCGAGAAATCGCATTTCTATGAATGTAAACGTTATTATATTTGTATTACACTGTTGAAAAAAGAAAATAATCCAAATTAAACCAGAAATGTGTAATTGCTGACTTTAAAAACTGTCATCTGAACGAAGTTCTGCAACCGTGTCCATTGCCGCACAAATACCAGTTATATAACTTTGTTATTGTTCGAGTCCTACATCACACCCCGCATCACGTAGTTTTCTCTCTCATCAATCTTATTCATGGGTGTGAGAACGAATCCGTGTTGGTAATGTTCATTAATCCTAAATCCATGTACGTATTAAACATTTTATTGCACCATTCTTATTCCTGAAAAAAATTAATCCATTTTATATGCTTCTCTGTAGACTTCAGCATTCCTTTAATAAGGCCAAAACAAAATTACCTGTGTTTCCTATTACATGCTAAAAAAATAGGGTCGGTGGATTTTTTATTAATATAAAAAAATGTATATATATATTTTAAATGTGAGGTAGAGTAATTAATTCTTAACTTTTCACATATGGTAATGTTTAGAGTTTATCATACATTAATTAAAAAGGCTGTCTAAAAGACTTTTGAATGATCGAATGCAGTTCCAGTGTTATTTCAGATTTTTGCAGCAATAATATCTCGTTACAGCTATCATGATATCGGAAAAGCGGCCGGAAAAGGCCGAGAGGTACAGAATAAACAACCGGAAATAACCGAAATTACGACTTTCAAATTCTATAGAAAAAAAAGTTTAGTCGGAAATTTTGTAATTGGGTCCCTCGGGTTACCGGAAACACAGGCATTTTCTTTTTTTTTTTTGGGGGGGGGGGGTAAGTTATGTTTTTTCCTTAAAAAGGATTTCATTTTTTAAATTCTGATGGTATTATTTCAAGTGACAGAGATGATTACAATTGCTTTTTGCTTTACTGGTTTCAATGGTCCGTTCCAACCAGTGGCCCACAACTGGTTCATCAATGGCCGTCGTATGTGTTTTCTTCTCTGTGGAACGGTGCATATAAAATACCCCTTGCTGCTTATCGGAAAGAGTAGCATATGTGGCGACAGCTGGTTTCCTCTAAATACATATGTCAGAATAACCATATGATTTACGTCCAATATCCGATGATTAGATAAAAAAACAAAACAATGTGCTCTAGAGGCGTAAACTTTACTTTATGTTGTTTTCAGTGACATCAATAAAACAACCCACAGTGACGGGCCCGTACGCAGGGGGGGGGGGGTGCGACGGGTGCACACGCACCCCCCTAAATCTGTCGAGGTCCGTAAATGCAAATCTGGATTGGCGCTAATTTAGTAGAATAACGTTAAACACGAAAATAAAACATGGATATCCGCTTCGGGCCTTCACAAACGCACGCCCCTAAAGAAAATCCTGCATACGGGCCTGAGTGACGTCTTTTGCTATGCCAATAGCCTTGCTTATTTAGATCACAAACATGTTGGGTGGAAAACAGGAAATCGTTTAAAATTAAAATAACTATATAAAGGATATGTTATATAAACAGGCGCATTTGCAGGACTTCTGAAAGGGGGTATCCAAAAGTGATGAGTGAATAGAAATGGGGGGAAAATGATTAATTATCAAGCTCTTCCATTCGGAATTTTTTTTTTTTTAAATCGATAAAACGAGGAGGACCTCATCCCTGGACTCCCCTAGGTCCGCTGCTGATAATGAACATTATTAAAATAGGTTGGTGTTTGGTTTTGTTGCCATGCCAAGAAAACAAGTATTAAAAATAAATTTAAAAAATAAAAATAAAAAATTAAAAAAATATCCGAGGTTTATTTTTTGTGCTGGGGGTTTGGGAGAGTCGTTTAAATAAATAAAAACAAAACTAAATTAATTTTAAATATGCGAACATGACAGTAGTGTTCGTTATGATAACCGATCGGCCCCGTTATGCCAGTGGTTAAGTAGTTGGACTTGGAAGCGGGATGTAGCTCAAATGGTAGCATGTCCTCCTGTGAACCGGTCGGTCGTCGGATCGATCCTTCTCAGTGGATCCATTTGCAGTTTGGGCTTTTTTCCGTTCCAATCAGTGGTCCACAACTGGTTCCTCGAAGGCCGTGGTATATGCTGTCCTGTCTATGGGACAGTGCATATAAAAGACCCCTTACTGCTTATCGGAAAGAGTAGCCTATGTGGCGGCAGCGGATTTCCTCTAAAGATAAATGTGAGAATGACCATATGTATGACGTCCAATAGTCGATGATAAGATAAAAATCATTGTGCTTTAGAGGCGTCGTTAAATAAAAGAAACTTTACTTTTTACAGTTGGACTTGTGGCTGGAAAGTATTGGGATCAAATCTCAGTCGAGGTATGGGATTTTTAATCTCGATGCAGACTCCAACCCAAAGTGAGTGTTTCGCAAGGCTCAACGAGTAAGTGTACGCCACTCGCTCCGACAACTGGTCCACAACTGGTATATGCTACCCTGTTTGTATGAAAGCGCACATAAAAGATCCTTTACTGTTAATCAAAAAGAATAGCCTATGTGGCGGAAGCGGGATTCCCCTGCAGTCACAAAATACCATATGTCTGACCCCTAATAGCCGCTGAATAAACATTCTGATGGGGGTGTCATTAAACAAACTAATTCTTTCTGGTTATAATCAGGCGCGAATGCAGGATTTCTGAAAGGGGGTGTCCAAATATCGTTTTCTGAAAGTTGAGGTCTAAACGTCCTTCCAACCGGAAAATGGTTAAAAAGAAAAAAAGGGTGTGTTCCGAACCCTGAGGACTTTCTGGATCCTCCACGCTACTGATAATAACAAGGGCGAATACAGAAAACGTGGAGGGGATTCAAAATAACCTGAAAACATTTAACATTAGCACAACTTTTATACAAATATTGAAAATCAATATTTTGAATATAAAATGTTTAATGATGAAAGACTTTTGTGTGGGCCTTAACTGTTTTTCACACTTTCCAGTTGGCATTTCTGTTATCGTAGTAACTATATTTATATAAATGTAACAGGAAGCCTTGGGAGTTCTTATCGTTGATTCTTAATCAAACTTGTGGGTCGACAATCATTCTATTCACACGCCTTACAGTTTTCATCGTTTATTTACTTTTTAGTTTAAAGTTTGAATCACAAACCTTATGCCCATATAAGGAGGCGCGAATGCAGGATTTCTGAAAGGGGAGATCCAAAGGTGGATTTCTGAAAAGGGTGGGTGGGTCCAAAAGTGATGAGTGAATAGAAATAGGTGAATTTTTTTTTTTAATTTTCACGTCCTTACACTCGTAAAATGGGAAAAAAAAGAGGGGTGTCCTGACTCAATACCCCAAAGGGGTGTCCTGACTCCCTGCCCACCCCCCTGGATCGGCTAATGGTGAATCCAGGGAGTACGGATACCCCAAAGACTAGCGAGCTGTAAAATTGCCGTCCTAACAACACCAGGGGTCCTTTCGTGGGACCCCTGACAAATATAGTTCATAAAAACCCGGGCTGCTTACTGCGCCATCTATATGAAAACATTATTGGTGGTGTCATGCTTTAAAATAAAAGGTGGGATTTCCAGTACGTTTGTAATTAAGTGCTACACCGGCCAAATATATTCGTTTGCCCCCGACACTTTTAAGGCTTATCCGACACTGCATTAAGTTGGATAATCCACAGTTCCTCGTACATTCTCCATTACATAATATACTTTTAATAATTATTTATAATTTATGTAATAATTTGGATAATAAATATATCGAGGGTTTGGAGCACAACTGCGATATGTCACAAATTTGCAAAATAAGATTTTCAGCCAAAGTTGCATTTTTTATAACGCTCTTTCTTCTGAGGACACTTGTGTTATGTCCCGAAGCTTCCTTCCTATCAAAACAGATGTTTTAAATTTGCAATAATGTCCATCAAGACAACTCGTGCAAATCTTAAAATGCGATTTTCTCAAAAGTGCTAAAATGGACATGAAGCAATTGTGCTCCAAACTCTCGCTATTTGAAATGTAATATTGTGCAGGTGTTATTAAATATGCACGAATTATTCTCAAGCCGTAAATGAGACGGTAATGACTATTATTTAAACCGAAATATAAGATTCATGATGGAACAAAATTCACGAAATAACTGGCATTTTATCACATGTGTTGGCTAATAGTATTCAGGTATGTCGTTGGATTCCAGGCACTCATCGAGGCTCCGCCTTCTTTTTGAGTGAACACAGCAGCTGTTCATGACAGGCTTTTTCTGTGACGTAGCGCAGTGGTTAAGCTATCGGACTCGTAGCTGGTAGGTACTGGGATCAAATCTCTGTCGAGGCAGGGGATTCTTTTTTTTTTATCTCAGTCGAGGCAGGGGATTTTTTAATCTCAGTATCGGCGTTATAACGCCATACACTGCATTATAATGCCCTACAGAGCGTTATAACGTCATACACTGCACTATAATGCCCTACAGAGCGTTATAACGCCATACACTGCACTATAATGCCCTACAGAGCGTTATAACGCCATACACTGCATTATAATGCCCTACAGAGCGTTATAACGCCCTAATTTACGGCGTTATTTAACGCACTATTATGGTGTTATAACGTACTATTGGACTAATTTACGGCGTTATAACGCCTAATTACTGCGATTTAACGCACTATTATGGTGTTATAACGTACTATTGGACTAATTTACGGCGTTATAACGCCTAATTACGGCGATTTAACGCACTATTATGGTGTTATAACATACTATTGGACTAATTTACCGCGTTATAACGCTCAATTATAGCGATTTATATAACGGCGATTTATAAATTCAAAATAAGTCCGCATATAAACATAGTGCATTATAACGCCATACTACTGCGTTATAATAGGGCGCTATAATGCTGTAATACGGCGTTATAGTGCCCTATCACGGATTCATAACGCCATACTAAAAGGAGTGATTTATTATTTTGGCGGAAAACAGCCACCGTAGGATACCGTAAAACATAAAACAATGACAGCAATAAATATCGATTTATCTCTGTCATGATCGTATTAACAATTAAGCCACGCCCCATTCAGGTCCGACAAAAATATTTTATTGTGGTAGGCTTAATTGTTTGAGCCTAGCTTTCAAGACAGGTTGGTTTTAAAGTTATTTTTAGATATGTTAAGAAAGAGCACACAATGTCTCATGATTTACAGGGAATTGGGCGTTTTTCCATTAGTTTTAAATATACATATTAGGATGCTCAATTTTTGGGCTCAGTTTTTGATCAATGGAAAGACTTCAAAGATATCAGCAATATTGTACATTGCAAAAATAGCGCGGTACGTTACACGTACGTGACATATGTTTAACGTACGTTCATGAACGTACTTTTTCATGTAAATAGGCGGACGTACGTTTAACGTACGTACCAAACGTAAGTTAAACACATGATAAAAGTATGTTTTTCAAATAAATTATAAACATATGTTAATGACATACACAATGACATGGAAAGGGCTACTGTAGATATTTATAAGTTTCACTGTTGCTATGGATACCATCTCCGTTGCTAAAGAAGGCATATTTAATTAGATTTTTTAAATATCTATTATACATTTCTGAATGAAGTATACCTAAAATCCTACAAAAATCCACTTTTCTAATTACTTTAGACAACTGTTTTATGATTGTTAAGAACATTTGCTAAGAACACATTGTCGATTATTAGGGAAAGAAACACCATAAATACTCATATATGTTAAACGTACGTTAAACATGCGTTCTGTTAAACATATGTTCAAAGAAACGTATGTGAAACATATGTTTGCAAACATGTTTAACAGAATATGTTTAACATATGTGAAACACATGTCCTCCAATTCATATGTGAAACATATGTTGCTATTTTTGCTGTATATAGATTTTTGTAGAGTGAAACTATTACACAAGGTCATAGCTTTAAATGGTTACTACATATAAAAGACACTTTAAATAAAGTAGGTCATAATAATTACTAGTTAAATCAAAACATTATTAATAAAAAAGCGTTTCTTCGTATGGTTTCTGAATGACTTTGATATCAATATTTATAAGTTTGGAATTATAATATAAATAATTATCCAAAATGTGTTACAGAATATTTAAATCAAATTGTGTATGTGAAAATTATCTTCCTGAAACACTTCGAACATTTTAAACCCGCTTTAGAATTACCCATATAACAGAAACTAGTGATTCAAAGATACGACCAAAACCGTATTGCGATATATTGCGATACTGCAAACACATATAATAATTATGTGTCAATTTGTAGTGCAATATGATATTGTAATACAATTTGATCAATTACCAAGATGTGATAGTCATATTTGGATAATATCATACTAATTACTAATCATGTCAGGCAGACAGACCAGTACTAATTTCTGATGAAAAAAGAGAATATGTAGACACAGTAGATTTATATGATTTAATTAAATTATTTTTTATTTTTATAACTTTCTGTCATAGTCATATGTTTTATAGATTGATACTCATTAGATAGCTATACCGAAATACACGAAGCCATATTGCGGTATATAATGCGCTCGGCAAGTATTGCAATATTCCGAAATACACGAAGCCATATTGCGGTATATAATGCGCTCGGCATGTTTTGCAATATTCCGAAATACACGAAGCCATATCGCGGTATATAATGCGCTCGGCAAGTATTGCAATATTCCAAAATACACGAAGCCATAACGCGGTATATAATGCGCTCGGCAAGTATTGCAATATTCCAAAATACACGAAGCCATATCGCGGTATATAATGCGCTCGGCAAGTATTGCAATATACCGAACTAAA
>JAULBS010056258.1:0-23107 GCA_032355785.1 Symmetromphalus regularis | reverse complement strand
TTTTTGATATGTTATTCTACAATAAATAATGATATCAGTACAACCAAAATAAATTCTTTTGCAATTTTTTCCAAAATCGGCCTTTTTTTTCATAGATTAACTGAACTATATCAGTCTAGCAACATAAATGATAAAACTAAAAAACAGAACCTCCGTAACACATTGAAAAAGAGTATTACCAAACAGATTTTGTGTTTATGAAGTCCTAAAGTCGGTATGTTCTTGAACTTGGTACGTCTCAGATGATTTTTTTAATCAAACAATTTTCAGATATATGCTTGTCATTTTTCATCATCATCGAGTGCCATGTTATTCAAAAGAGATGTGTTTTTAACAAAACTATACATAAAATAACCAAACTGTATGAAACCTACATTTTCATCACATAATCTATTTTCTTCTGATATAATTAATAAAACTGGTTTTTATTATATATCATTTGCACACATGATATATCTTGACAAAGCTGAAACTTTTCAAAAATAAATGTTTGCTTACTGAAACAAAGCATCTTTGCCTCCTGATGAATCAAACATTTGCAACATCAGATGATAGGGTTGCTTCTTTTGGAACAGCATTGGTAACGTAAATCCCACAGAACACACTAGGAATGTTAATCTGTTTAAAGTACAAGAAAATACAGTGAAAATGAGAGGACAAAATACATTTTGAATAAATCAACATTAAAAAACAAACATTTCTCTATAAACTAGTAAATTAGCATATTAATGCAGTTTTATTTTGGAAATCTATTTGATGCCCATGCAAAATTGACAAACACATTTAGAATAAAATAATAGATCTCAGTAAATGATTCAATTTTTACTCCTTTTCAAATGACAAAAGAAATGGTTGGATTATGAAACAAACCTGAGCTTTGGCACAGGGGCATAGGAAGGTGGAGACCACAAGAGACCGTTTGCAAGCAGTTTAGTCAGTGCTTTGGACACTGCCTTAGCAGCTGGTGTGGGTGCTGCTGGCGACACCGGAGTCTGGTGGTGACTGCGTCTCTGCCTTACCGGAGCTCCCACACACAACTTCACAAGCAAACCGAATAGCTCAGCAAGTGTTCGACCAAGTCTTGATGACACAGACAACAATGGCTTCAGCTGCTTTATCTGAGCCTGAAGTGTTGGTGAAAGTTTAGATTTCTTTGTTTCTTTATCAGTGTCTGTAGCATTTTCCACAACATCCATTGGCTGTTCGGGGTTTTCCGATGTGGTCAGTGATTCCATAGCATGGCTAACACCATTGCTGCCCATTTCATCAGAACTGTGTGTTAGTGTTGGAGTGGCTTCTTCAGAATCTTTCACTTCTTTCTCACTCTTTTGTTCCTTGGGCAGGATTTTGTCCATGTCTGCCCTACCAAATTCACTGTCTGGAGGTAAAATGTCTTCACTACACAAAGCAAGAAGTACTGTACTCTCCCAGACTAGAGATGTATATAATCTGCTAAGTCCCTGCAGCACCTGAAGTCCAAGCTCAGAACCCCAATGGCTTACAGATATTGTACGGATGTCAGCCTACAAAACATGCAAAGGAATGTTTAATGTTTGTGTTTTAACACCGATATATTAATTATTGGCAATTGGGTAACAAATGTTTTATATGCACTTTCTTACAAACAAAAAAGCATATACCATGGCCCATAATAAACCAGTCATGAAGAACTCGTTAAGATGAAAATAAACCCAATCAGAAAATTAGTCTTCCAAGGAGATTTGAACCTAAGGCCATAGATACTCAGATGAATCCTCTGTTATTTAATCAGTGTGAAACATACTATTTTTGTGAAACACGAAACCAGCTAGTAATATTAGCAGTAGTTTTTTTAAAGTGCATTTTCACAGAAAGGACAACATTACACAGCATTTGATGAACTAATGTCGACCTCTGGTGGTGATTAAAACAAGAAATCATAAATTAAACAATTATTTTATACTACAGGTACACAATGTTTCAAACTAAACGATAATGGAAATTATTTGTTTGATAATAACAGATGAATAACAGTTCAAATTTGGGCAGATGAAGCCATGACCAATTTCTTTAAAACAAAGCACAATGAATAGACAACGATTAACAAAGGAAGGTCTAAATATGCAATTTCATGTAAGGCATCTACAACAGAATACAATTAAAATTTTCATTAGGACTAAGAATTTAAATTACAGTATAACCAATTGTCAGTGGGTAAAGAACTGAGGTCATCTAGGCTGACATGGTATAGAGACGACAATGCTTTTAGCAACACGCATGTATGCAGAGGATTATCAATGGTAAACATCTGTTGTTACCTGTCCCATGTTGCAGACATGAACAAACATCATTATGTATGCATGAGCAGCCGAAAGAGCATGAAGTAGTGGTGTGGCCTGGGGGGAGAATGTTGCATCCTGTACGTTGGTCACACTTGCAAGTTCACGCAACAATACAGAGCCACCAGGTGGATCAAGAGGTTTGTGAAGTGGTTCCAGTGTCTGTAGTACTTCCATCAGGTGAAGTAAACCTTGTTTAAGCACCTGTGGTTCCCTCGACAAGCTCTGAAAAAATATGCATGTCAATATTTATTTAAAAATAAGCATTTCAAATGAAGACATGCATTCTAATTGTCAATACATACTTTAATATAAATTTTTGTTATAAATAACTGACTAATAAAATAGCTGAAATTTGATTATTCATTAAAATACTTTTAAATAATAATATATAAAAATAATTTAAAATCAAGTAGTTTGGGTTTGCTGTAAGTGAGAATAAATGTTTAACAAAAATCCAGTATATTGTTGAATTAGTTGCCATTAGGTGTTAAATACAGATGTTATTAGCCACAGATAGGTTACCACCAGTCTACTCTTTCTATCAGCAGTGGGTTTTGCTGCACCTTTCCACACAAACAGTATGTGGCCTTTATTTTAACAAATTTGAACCACTGACAGGAATACACCTCAGACAGATGGTCTACTGCTGAGTAGGGTGGGCAATACATAAATTTGATCAGAAATAATATGTTAATTTAATTAACTCACCAGAATAACTTTGCAGACAATTGCGACCGACTGACAGGCTGGAGATGCTGGGAAGTCTATGGGGAGATTGGGCAAGCCAAGAATGCCCATTAGTGGCAAAAGACCTTTCTGTGTGACAAACTCACGGCAATGGTCATCTGTAGAGTTGTTGCTTAGAATCGCTTCCACAAATTTCATCTGTATTGTAAAAACACAAAATATAATTTATATGGATGTTGTAATTAAAAGATAAAGACGTTACTGCTAACACTACTTAAAACGTGTTTACAAAAACAAATGTTACAATCATTTCTTTGTTGTCCAGTAGCATGTTATAATTATATTCTTATACCCGTAGTTAATATTTTGTAATAGCTACTTAATAATTTTATTTGCAAAACTTACCACATTGAGCACATAATCCATCAAAGGAATGGCTTGTCGGTCTTGAGATGAAGTTGCATTTCTGAAAGAAAAAAACAACATTATTGTTTATGTTTGAAGTTCATAATTTATTATTTCACTATAATTTCTGAGAAAAACATCTATAATATTAGAAACACTTGGATGCATTTTAAAACCAAATATAATTAAAAATGGAATAATGTTATTACTGCATAGATTCTCCTGAAGGTGACTGTTTAGGAGCAGTGGATTCATTTTGAGTACTCTGTATGTCTTCATCCTCCTCTTCCTCATCAGACGAGCCAGCATCAGTTGGCTGTGGTGACCGCACTGACAGTGCCAGATTCTGTTCAGATTTTGGTTGCTGTTTCTGACAGATATATTTAGGATCTCGACCCATGGCACACACTTCTTCAAGCAGCTATAAAAGCAAAAGATTAAAAATGAATTCTTTTAAATTATAAAATTATCCTAAATCACTAGCAACTGAAATTAACAATAGCCCACCAGTTTAGTAAGCAATGATAAACAATTGATAATTTTGGTCTAAAGAAGAACTCTACTACCACCATACAAACAGTTCTTTACAAGCTAGACAAATCTTTCTGATTAGCAGCATGGGATCTTTTATATACACTTCCCCATAGACAGGATAACACATGCCACTCGGAATGATAAGTTTACTGAAAATGATCAACAGGATGACCTACTGCATCTCAAGAAAATTGCTAGTTAGTCTAATTCTCGACAATACACAATTTAAATTTGTTTTGAATAAATGAAACCTGTACTTCAAACAGTTGGTAGGTAAACAAATATACTCCACCTTTATTATGGCTTTAGTAGCATCTGTTCTCAGAGATGGCTGGTGTCTCATGAGTTCATCCATTGCATTACCAAGATTACTTGCTGTGTCTCCTATAACACAGAATCAGAAGCAGTGGTAGAAAATGAAGCATGCAAGAAAAATATATTGGTTTTGGATTAAATTGGTAACTAAAATAAATCAATTTTGTTTTTAAATTCTGTGGACAAATAATACACATTAACACTAGCAAACATTACATTTTACAATAAAGAAGCTTGGAAAAACATTTTAATTTTATGAATATTACTAAAATAACAAATTCCTTTATTTATAACAAAAACCATGACTGATCCTTTATGAATCTTTGAATTGAAAACTATCATTGTACATTACTTTTCGATATTTGAAAATCACAGCACATATATTTTGTTCATAAAGTGCAAACAGCATTATTTACATCCACTGTAGATTTAATCTTACCAAAAGGATCTGAACTTCTTCTTCTTCTCATTGCTGGAAGATAGTCTTGTGACAATAGAACTTTAAAAAGTCTATCAAAAGGTCTGCAAGCAACAAATGCTTCAAGGCCACGAGTATTCAAACACAAAGCACTGAAGACATTTGGCAAGGATGCCAGAACTTCTCTTGTTGCAGGCACCTAAAAATAGGAATATCATAATTATTAAACATTTTCCCTATTCAATTACAATAATAATGATGACAATTAAAACCAATAGTAGATGCTTCTGTCATTATTTTTGCCATCAGAAAATTCGGCTCAAACTGATGTTACCCAAATCCCGTGATTTTACTCCATAATTAACACATACAAATATCACGACTTAAAGATTAGTAAAAACATATTTGAATAATTGCTATTGCAATTGTTATTAAAAAAATCATTAAAATTACGTAGCGAAACAGATGGAAATAGTAATACTGACACTATTGGTATTTGTTCTTACATCTTTTATAAGCAATGCATTAAGAACAACATCAGTGAGTCCCTTATCCTGAAGTGAAGAAAGCAGTGAGGGTTCTTGGAACACGTACACCGTAACCACATCCGTTGCTAAAAACAATGAAATTACACTGATAATAATTGTACTATAAATAATTAGTGATACATAGCCATTTTAATAACATGCTATGGATGCTGATCAATATTCTAAAAATGAGTTGTATTCCACTGAAATGTTTTTTTAATTCAACACATGTTCTTGCTACTGGTACTGTTGCCAACACTGGACATCTCATTTTTTATCATAAACGAAACTTCAAACAAATCTTCACACAAAACATTAATGTTTCCTATCAGGACTGTTCTATACCATTTTGTATGAAACAAGCTTCAACACATTTACACTGTGCTTAATCACATGAGAAATTGTCACTTCACTTACCAAGTAAGAACAAGGAAGGTCCATAGTATTCAGCATTGCTGATTATATGTTTCAAAGACTTGGGCAGAGATCCATCCATTACTGAAAATAAAAGAATGATTTTATTATTCAAATAGAACTTCAATGACAAAATTTAGTGGCATATCCAAAACAATTATATTTCTTTTAAATGAGTCTCATAACCTCACTAAGCTAAAATCCCTTGAGGGTACAGAATTTAAACACGATGCAATAGAATATAACTACTTAAGCATTCACTTTTAGGGATGTATAAAAATAATAAAATCTTAAGAATGTAAATTTTAAGTACAATCATTTGTAAAAAAAAAAAAAAAAAAAAAACACCGACCGCAACAAGCCTAGTCACAAACAACATCTATTAAAACTGTTTACTAACAATGTCTAATACTTTCTGCAAAAGTTGTGTCCTGAATTGCCTTCTTGAGAAAATTCAGCATGGATTTGAGCAATGCCGCTCTTTGAGGAAAACACTGAACACCTGTAGGGAAAACCAAATGAACAAGTTTATAACAGAATGTAAAAGAACACAAAGTGAAATAGGACTTTAATGGAATGCATTCTGGATTCATGTATTCCTGATCAAAACAAAAATTAACATTTACAAATTGATTAAATAAATAAATTTTCTGCAGCAAGAATTTTTTGGGTTTGAATGTTAGAAATGTAGTTGTTTTTATCTGAATATATTTAAATAATTTTATAAAAATGTATGTCTTTTAAGTCTACCTACCAAGAAAAACAAAAAAGATTTTATAACAGTATGTCATTTTAACATGTGTTCTGTCATGATTCACAATGAACATACAGCATATGACTTGATATTTTCTGTTTAAATACAAAAGAATCAGACAGAATATTAAATTAGTTAAGACAGTTAGTGATCACCTGGCACAGGACTGTCTAATTCTGTGACAGATGCTATAGGAGTAGATGTAGATGCCATGGTGATACTCTCTGTACTCTGAGACATGTCAGTGTCCATGGGAATCGGCGGAGATTCTAGCTGTAATTCCTCACTCACAGTGTGCCCTGTTGGCCGGATTACATAAGGCTGTTCTTTTTTGCAGATTCCAACTTCATGCTATTTAGAAAATCCAAAGCATTTAAAAAAAAAATTCAAATGATCATTTTAAACATCAGGGTTTCTAGAATTTTTTTTTTAATCCACTAGCCATCGGACCAGTGATTTTCAAAATTCACTAACCCGATTTAAAAATTCACTAGCCCTACCTCCTAAAAATAAAACTCAAACTTGACGATCGGATCGACGCGCTTCATTTTGCAGGAATAATGTTTTTTTTACAACAAATGCACCCTGATTCATTGTTAAGATTAGTGTCACTGTTTTCAAAAACAAAAGAACACAATAGATCTATCAAATAGCAACCTACAAGTTTATTTACAAAAAATGCCATGTTCAATCCGATTCACGGAAAGTGATCGTTTGGTAGCACGACTACAAAAACCACTAGCATTGGGCTACTGTATTCTAGAAACCCCGAACATAAGAAAACAGGAAAGTGTTTTCTATCAGTAAACAAAAAGATGATAGGAAATACCTTGATGACCAGATGTAAGTAATTTTACACTAAGTTTTGAGTTAAAACATTTCGTAAATATCAACTTAAAATGTTTGATAAATACGGCCCCTAGTTCTTTTAATAATGTTAATAGCAAAACTCTAAAATTTTAAAATTATCTGTAACAAAAACTGTATATTCATCTCAATTTTCTAAACTTTCATTTCACACAAGAAAACAAAGAGGGAAGGAAAAACAAACACAAATAAACCGTACATAAGGTTTTTCTTATCAGGGTATAGTCATTAAAAAATAATTCTATATTAATTAGCTAAATACATCTGTAATCCATAGTGCTGCATATATTTTACCTCCAGTCTGTTGATGAAAGCTTGTAAACAGCCATGGGCTTGAAATGCTGCCATATCCAAGTTGGTGATGAGATCAATAACACGCACAGCACGAGTCACATACTACAAGAACAGGCAATTAGTTTAAATTAATAAACATTTTCATTCCTTAGATATTTGTCATTCTTGTTTGTGATACAAAAATGTTTACAATATAGGTCACAAACTACAATACAGTGGGAATTTTTAAACATATATTGTACAGTTATTTCCATACGAGTAATAAAGATAACAAAATATATTCATTATAGTTGTATTTACTTTAGGACAAAGTATATCTTAGTAACCTGAAACCATTGAGACAAGTGGACCACAAAGATGATGCAATTCTGAAACTAAATACAGAAATCTCAGTCTAAATATATTGTTATGTAATAAATTTGTATTTCGCATTATGTCTTTTGAAAATATCAATAGAGATAAATACACACATATTGTTTTCCTTGGTTTTTATTGCATAGGTTTATTGTTTTTTTACTGCATAGACTTATTATGTCCAAGAATATATTGTTTGATAGTTTGTGGGTTGATCATGACTGAATGTATATAACAGCATACTGAATAAGAGAAAAAGAACAAAAATATTTCACACTTACAGTAATGTGCTCTTGTCCCTGGGCATACCAGTTGATGACATTGAGCAACGCTTCCATCATTCCACAGGACACCAGAGCCTCAACTCCTGAAAATCAATGTTAAAATTATGTATCAATTGTTTGACAAGATGCAAAAGGAAATGTGTAAATCAGACAATATTAAAAAATATAACACTGTTCAGGGAACATTATGTTCAGTATTGTGATGTTAATTTCTATGCAAATTTCAGAGATCGGTACACAAAAAGGGAAATTATTAATCAATTTACATTAGTAATTGTTGATTTTTGTTTAATGATCCCTGCTGTTAAATTAAAATCCGATTACAATATTATTTAGTTTACACAGAATTTGTTTGTTTTTTTGTAATTCAGAGGAGGGAGGGGTGTGTCTGTGTGTGAACAAAACGTAGGCATGGAGTACTCAGCTTATATTTTTGGTTTTAAATTACTATATTATGAGAAATGGACATCTGTAGAATATTAAGGATCAAGAAAGACATTTTTTAATAATAATAATATAACAGAATATGATCAAAAGATAAATCCTTATAGTTATACCAACCATTTTCGTAACTTGCCAAATGGTAGAGGAAAGAAAACAAAGCAGTGGCATACTGTTGTGGGTAAGCTTCCAGGTTGGGATCTGAAATGATAAAACCTTATTATCAAACCAAGATCAAATTATATCCTTGAAAGAAATCAAAAGATAATATCAATCTAAATGAACAGTACATAAATTAGCATGAAAGTATTGATCAGAGATCAATTAGCTTTTTTTAATGTTGGAATGCATTTTACAATTGTCTATTACAAACACAATACATGATTCAGGGCTTTTCAAAGCAGCAAAAAACATTTTCAAGGTTAATTTTGTTAAAAAACAAAACACACAAACTCTACCTGTACCATTTGCATCTTTTAACATTTTACAAGTTTACCATCAAAGTGAAGTAACTCTTTATTTCATAAAGTGCAAAACAAATTTAACCATCAATCTGACATTTTTTTTCTGTAATCAGGAACTGTTAAATCATGTATTTTTTATTATTTTTAAAAATAATAATTAAACATTAAAAAAAATATATCAAATTCAATACATTTAATTATTTATTAAACTACAAATCCAAGGCCTGTGATAACTGTTGAGTAACAACAATAATTATATGATACAGGTTCATGGTTTAATTAAAAATATTCATGACCAGCAGTGTAATACATACCTATCATGTGCTGTATACACTGTCGGACTAGTCTGGGCAGGAAGCCATGGTAGGACGATGCACCAGTGGTATCAATAATACTGTTTAACCTTGACAAAATTAATATCACATATATCATGTATAATTTTATTTCTAAACTGCATGAACATAAAAGAAGGAAGAACATAAAATATTTTTATAATAAAAACAAAATTATAAATATGTTAAAAGGTAATAATTAATATTTAGTTATAAACAATTTTCTATTTTCTTTATACAACTGTGATAACCAGAATTATGTAGCTTCTGTCACTTTTAACCATTTAGTCACCTTTAAGTAATCATCTATGACCAGTTTTATGGCTTTATTATGCTAAAAACTATTTTTTAAATCTTATTTCCCTCAACCACAGATTCCTTCTACAAACAAAATATACTTTGAGAACAATAAATTATAAGAAACTAAAAATACAATTTTTCAACTTCTTTCACAGGTTAATATCATTAATTCAGACATAAAAAATAAATTCCTCCTTCAAAATATCAACTCCTCTTAGTCTTGTTATTACAATGAATAAACATTTAAACATTCTTAATACTAAAATCTAAATCATATATTTCAAATGTACAGTCAAACTCATGAGAAGATTGTGTTCAAGTAACACATTACAGATTGTAACATAAACTCACTGACACATCACCTATGGTAGTTCTCCAACATTCTCTTTGATTAACATGAATTATATTTACTGCAATATCAGTGCATTGCAGTCAGAATGTGTTAAAATTGTTAATCAGATTTATTATCCACATGGTTCAAGATATAGAGGGAAGTATAATTGGTATGACACATGTGTCATAACTATTTCACTTGGACTTGTGCGATTTGCGGATGATACACTGACTGCATTTGAAGTCACCTGACACAGGACCATTTTCCTACGTCATTCATAGAATGTCAACAATATTTAAAAGTCGTGATTACAATCCGAACTTGTAAATATTTGGCATGCGGTGCAGTTATTTAAAAAAAACTGAATACTAAAAGATTTAAATTAAAAACAAAGTAATAATAAGCAGGGGTTAAAAAATGACATTTCCCCGACGCCTGGGACAAGTGGAATATGATGGTCTGGCAACTAATTGTAAAGATCTTACTTGCCCATGGGCAAGTGAACTATGAAATAATTAAATTATCAATAAAACATATTAGTTACCTGTAAAATATTAATTACATACGCAATCGAAAAAATAAATATTTTCCTCAACACGCTTCGCATCGTTTCCTAGTGCATAAGAATGAGTTGTAAATGTCAGTTGCATGTTAGGAAGGCAGGTGCTCACAAACGGTTTGACTGGTTACTGTTGTTTCCAGTCACATTGCATTTAATATTAGGCATAAATACCAGTCTAGCAAGCGACTGTCATTGCTCACTCTCCCTGCCTCTGAACATGCCTCTCGACCGATTACGGGAATAGCTGACACACGGCTATTTGAATACCCGACACACAGTGATTTAAAATTAGAGTTAGTTACCTTCGTTCTATACATTCTGACCTGTAACCATGGACACAGTGACATGTGCTTTTTGATCGGTGTACTGTGAAAGGGTTATCTAATATCCATGTCACAAAAGTTATTTTAGTGGGGGAAACAAATGGAAAATGGAATTGAATAGTGATAATGTGAGTGTTACAAAAAAAGAATTTTAAAAAAAATACGACCAAGAAAAATGTGAACTCAAATTTCTACCAAACGACAGAAATAAAAGATAACACGACATCCCATTCATCACCAATCAAAACGCATTGTTAAAAAAAAATACTGAATATTAATTAGATAGCCACTCTATGTTGTATTTTTGGGAGGTTAAAATTAAAAGCATACATGTGGACTAATTTCGAACAAAGTTGTGCATTTGGTTATATTTCACTAAATCAACAAGTGACACATTTTTAGACATATATCTTGCTAGACATCAGACTTCGCACAATGGCATCTATAAAGGTTTTGTTTGTGACACGGTTTATTCATATTACCAAAAATAGCATGTTAAATAAACTCCGTCAGCCAAGACTGTTACATGATCGACGATTTTGTTTTATTTGGCACGGTACTTGTATTCGATTAGTGTCAGATTTGAAAAGATTATACATCTATAATATTGGAAGGTGATCAATAAACACTATTTATTAATTCCCTTGCTTCATATATATATATATGTGTGTATAATAGCATTGGTTTCCACAACTCTCACACTGCTAGTGTCAAAACTTTGTCATGATTTAATTGCTGAAGATTAGTGACGTGTAAATATTTCATGGTCACATCATCAAAAAATGAGCAAAATTGAACATTCTAGTGACAAAATATAAAATGCAATTTCAGGTTAGTTAATTATTAAAAATCGGCAATTCATACATGTAAGTGTTGGAAATGGCCAGGAGCCCCGAGTCCACCTGAAATGGAGTCGGGCTACCAACTTTTCAAAGTTGGTAGCCCGTGTGTCCACCATGTCTGGATAGGCTATGGTGATGTAATAATTAAATACCTTCCATTGACATGCTATTTATCCATGTGGGGAAATAATTCACATCGTTTATTCATTGATTAATAAAATATCTGTCAGTCTCGATTTTATCGAGTGGTTAGGCCTTAAGACAAACAAATTTTTATCCATTTTGTACGCTCATGTGCGAAGTAGTTTCATTCACAGACTTAAGGCCATCTACACGGATAACGCACATAGTATGCTAATGAGTAAAATGATGATGTGTGCGCATCTTACCTTGGTAGAACGCCCGAACGCATTAATATTTGTCAACAGAATGTGTATTCCCAGTATTACTTAGAATCTAATAAGTATCTCATGGACCAGAGCGATCATGGATGGGACGCACCATACAGCATCCACGTGTGTCCCTATCGACGCAGCATATTTTTAATTCTTTTTTTAAATTAAAAATAATAATAAACCCAAACAAATATACATTGCGTGTATTAGACGACATCTTAAGTCTTTAAAGTAGGGAAGGAGTTTGGCCTATACAGAGTTAATACTTCGATAGCGAAATGTATGGAAATAGGCCACTAATGGAAACACAACACCGTCGAGTATCGGTAATTCCAAGCATAATAATGTCGACCACTAATAGTTTTACTTTTAGTTATGCAACTTTAAACCTGCATCAATTGAGTTGTAATAATTGAGTAAAAAAAAAAGACAAACATGTATATCAATATGAACTTTGATTATGAAATAAAACTATATTTAACTGCAATTAATTTTGTGTTATCAGTTGTTGTACCTGACAATAGACATATTGTATTGGGTATGTAATTTCAACGTCAAATGTTGATTCTTCATAATTCACAATGGACTCTCTAAATTTTGTTTTGGACTCTCCATATTTTCTCTCATGTGTCCACGCTCTCCATATTTTTGGATGAATGAGAACCCTATATTTCTGGAGTTTATTTTTGGCACACACTTGTCTTACAAAAAAAAATAATAACTTGCAGGTAGGTAATACTTGAAGAAAAGGTTGGACCACCATTTTTTCAAAGTTCGGAGCCCTGGTGACCACCTCAATTCTCAATGAATTTCCAACACTGATATGTACACTTAGTATAATAAATAAATATATAATACACTGGTATAACGCAGTGTTTTAGGTCGCCAAGTGAAAAAAAATGATATGGGCAAGTGAAATTGCAAATCACACTTACTCTTGGGCAAGTAAGTTTTAAAACAATTGTTCAACCCCGATAACATATTTATTTTAATTAATATTGAACAAATAAAATAAAAAATTAAATGTCTGTACTAAATATGACAATTATAATTTGTAAGAGGGAATGACATCACTATAACTAGGAAATGTACAATGTAATGTCATCCATAATGTTATTGGATAGCATTTCTGTAAACTGTTATGCAGTTAGAAAGTTTAAAAGATTTTTAAAAATGTGCAGATCCCATTTCTTCGGATTCCGTCCCTACTCCACTCTCCAAACCTGTGTCTGTTTTTAAAATCAAAGACGCAGCCTCGATGAACGAATCCATTTAGTGTTATTTATTAAGTCATACAGACTAAAGCTATAGGCCTATTTATTGTTTGATTTTATTTATTAAATGGACAATAAAGAAATTATTATACTTAGCGCGTATGTCATACTGATTTTACGAAAATGTTATTTTTGTTTTATTTATTAATTTTATTATGAAATATCGATTGTTTTGTTTTATTTTTCATTATGAGATTATATGGAACTATTTGCTATGGGTGTAACATTACAACAGTGGTCTTTCGGCGACCTGTCAGCTGACCTTACATTATGTGGATCCTAGATAACTCAACTGGTTCTGTTACTATCATGTGGATAATAAAGAAATTATAATACTTGTGCAAAGATCACTCAAAAATTATGATACTCGTTTGTGAATGTTATCACCCCCTGCTCTCACTCTGAGAATAACAATTCACAAACTCATTTCATAATTTTCGTACGATCCTCGAGCTCATGTTATAATCTCTATTCATCTAACTTCTTCATTAATGGACTTACTTTGGGTTTCTTTCCAGATGAATAATGGATGTCAGTGTTCTCAAGGCAGCAGCTTTAATATCCTAAAAAAATATCATGGAAAAATAAATATGTTAATCTTATACCTGACATGGTTATCTTGTACCAAACAATGGAAAACCACAAAAGCCAACGGAAATTAAAAACTTCCATGTTCACATTGTCAAAAATTATTATTAGCAATGAATAACAATATTGGATTAAATATTGATGACAGTAATAACTAAATGATATTAAAAAAAAAAAAAATTAAATTACTCACCACAAGAACAAAATCTTTCAGTTCTATTATGTCAACTAGCTCTTCTATTAGGCCTGGATACAGAATCACATTCAAATTTTCTTGTATAGCATTGGAATAAACTGAAACATAATTAATATAGCGGAAATTAGTTTATTATGTCCACAGTGTACATATCAACTTATAACCATTATTTATAACTCTCATGGTCACACAAGTACGATGTTTAATTACCTAGGATTGCAATAGCTTGGAGCCTTGCCTGTACACACTGAACCCGAGCCTCGTATTTTGAGAAGTGGTGAGCTAGTCGAATATGGGTGTAGAGGAGAATCTGAAAATAGAACCACAGCAGTAAGAAAAACCTCTCAGTACTAAATAAATACAGGTAAAAGCATACATTAGGTTTGTTGGTAACAAATATATAATTTTTAAAACTTTTTAATCATGGCTACCAAAGTTTTAAGTTCTAACTCATCAATTTTCCACCAAATGAATTGGAACTAGAACAAGTGATCTCTTGATCAAAAGAGCTCCACTATGTAACAATTTTTTTTTAATCTCCCCATCCCACCCCTAGAGCCAGTGTTTACATTTGAATGGGGGCAGAGGGGTTGTTAAATAAATAAATCCACTTTAATCTTCAATTTTTTTTTTTTACTTTAAATATTGGAAAGGATGCAGACTTTAAAATTATAAATGTTAAATTTCCATAAATTTAATTAAATAAAATTCTAAGTTAGACAAATTCATAAATATCTCTACTAGTAATCAAGTGGAAAGTTTTTAAATGGATAATAGATAGATGCCAGATGAATCATTATTAGAAAAGCTCTGCTGATGCATGTTACAGCAGAGCTAAAAAGTTGACAGACTATGTCAGCAGAACTAAAAACAATTTGTTAACAACTAGAATCAAACAAACCTGTTTTTCTTGAGGGATGCTAAAACTGTCCAGCTGCTCCATAATTGTTGATGGAAGTTCAGCAGCTTGGTCAACATTGTCCATATGAATACTTTGGATGCTATTTGAAGGCTGAAACAAAAACTTCATTTTATAGTGAACATTGGCATGGAACTTATTTTTAAAGTGTAGCAGAAAAAATAACAAAAAAATTTTACATGCTCAATCTTCATCATTAACAAAAATGCTTGCAATTTCATGTCCTATGCATACTCTTTGCATAAAGTATTATATAATTTATATGCTGCTCCATCCAGTGTTATTTTAGCAGACATTAAATGGTCAATGCCAACAAAAGATGAGAATAGTTTGTTTTGCTACAACAATATGGTTTGATTAAAAAGTTTAGATTGCTACCAAAATCATAGCTGTCATTATATATCATTTTAACATATAAAATTATTATTAAAAAAAGAAATAGTTTCAATGTAAATTTTATATCTTCATCAACACTCTAATTTATAGTTCCTTGGTAGGCAAAATTTCATTAGATATTTTACTTACTTTTTTCCCAGATTTATCCTCTTTGTTTTCTGTATAGAACTCAAAGTGCAATGTGGTCGCACTTGCAGGAAAATGCTGTAATTAAAAAAACGAACAGATGTATAAACATTTTCCCATTTAAAATAAATGATTAAAAAACAAAAACATTTCTATGATGAATATACAATGATGATCTGATGGGAAACTTTTGGTCAAGTAAGTAAGATAAATCGTGGTTAAAACCATACTTACACTGTTTATCAACAGTAAAATGTGTGGAACTTCTAGCTATTATTAATGATAAAGGTATCTAAGTATAATGACAAGAGCACATTTAATTATTCAGGGTACAAAGAAATGCATATGGCTTTAGACAATGAAATCTTACTTAAATTGTCGCCTAACAACCATTACATGTACACGCAGGGCAAAATTTTAAATTTCTGCATTTGTTAAAAATCATTATTTACTGGAAAGGGGAATTCATAAATGGTGTTTATACCAAATTTCATGAAGATTGATCAATTAATATACATACAGCAGCCGTTGAGTGTTTTGATAAATGTTTTTGTTTCTTGAATGGTCAAAAGGTGACAATCCAAGTAATTGGAATTTTCAGGAGAATATTGCAACATCCACAAATCAATCAACATTCTTTACTCAGCGAATGTCTCAAATGTGCTTGTGTGTTAAGGTTCTGTCACTAACATTTTTTTTTTTAGAATTGCAGTTGAAAACTCCCTAATACGTCACGCCAAGTAACAAAGGTAGTAAAAAATTTCACTATCAAGAATAATATAAATATTTGGGACTAGTCTTTCATTACTGTAATTATAGTGATAAAATGACATAAGAATTGCTAATTTTTTTGGTTTTGGCAAACAGTTCTGATATATGAACCATGATCATATTTTGTCACGCAAGTCACGTCACACGAGTCACGTTGTGGGCAACATTGTTTCTCTTTGAAAATTTATTTTAGGAGCATTCATCATTCCAATTTTTGTTAATGTTAGTAACAAACTGATTATTTTTTGTTTGCAGAATTAGTGCAATGAATCCTCTCCCCCCTAAACAAAGACAGCAATGGCGGAGGGAGAAGTTGAAGAGGGAGGGTTCATATGAACATTATTAAAAAAGAATGAATGCAGCACACGGAACATTTCGAGCAAAACAGAAGGTTACTGGGAAGTCCTGAAGCATTGCAGTAAAGCTGTCTACAGATAGGGCAAGACAAACGCGATGCAGAGTCTGTAGCATGTCCATCCGTTGTGGCAGCTAGCCCACAGGCCTATACATCAAAAACACAACTGAGTTACGCTATAAACAAGGTAGTGAAAATGCTCCCAAAAAGTCCACGTAAGTCAAATGTAGTACTCTGGAAACTCTCAAATGAGTCTGGCTTGACAATAAATGTTGATGTAAAAAAGACAAGATGGACTGACTCTAGTCAAACAGTTTTATAAAAGAGATGATACAAGTAGGATGGCACCTGGCAAAAGAGATGTTATAACTGTGAGGCACAACAATAAAAAAGAGAAACTACAAAAGAAACATATGGTGATGAATATACGAGGCCTTTGCAGTTTTTAAGGATGAGAACACAAATACAAAGATCGGAATCAGTAAGTTTGCCAAAATAAGCCCACCACATGTGTTATTATATTTTCAGATGCCTGCTAATGTTTGTGTTTGTCTCTATCATCAAAACTTCATCTTAGCAGTGGGTGCTATTTCCACACAGTGTATTCCAAGGATTTTTCAGAGTTGTGTCTTACGTTATTTGCAGATAATTGTTGGTTCAGTTCATATGATCAAGGTGAGTGTGGGTTTGGTTACAAATATACCCTGCCAGATGACAACCTGCAGAAGACACCAGCCAAGTGCAAGGAAGTTGGGACTGTTGCAGATTTGTATGCTGATCTCATTTCTATTGCTCCAAAATTTCTCAAACACTGCTTTACCAAAAGGATGCAAGCAAAACGTTATGAAGAAGACAATATTGAATCTAATGACCCGGAATCAAATGTAACAGTTCTACAGATGGATTTTGAAGAGAATTACACCTGTGTTGCACAGGATGAGGTTCAATCGGCACACTGGAACCAAGCACATGTAACTCTTTTCACATCAGTTCTGTGGTTCCGTGGGAAAGTCACATCACTGTCATCATCAGTGATTCATTGCAACATGATAAATCATCAGTTATTGTCTTCCTTGATGACATTCTGCAAGCATGCATGATGGCTGGTTTTGAGTGTATAAAGTTGTGGACTGATGGACCAGTGAGTCAATTTAAAAGTCGGTTCATTATAAGTGCACTTCCCCTTCTCTCTTGAAAGCACAGCATAGATCTTGTATGGAATTTCAGTGCTACAAGCCATGGTTAGGGTCCTGTTGATGGGGTAGGTGGGACCCTTAAGCGCATTGCGCCTGACAAAGTTAAGTCTCGTCTGTGTACTATCAATAATGCCACTGACTTTTACGAGACTTCAAAGTATTCTACCATTGTCTCTCTCATCTCAAAAGAAATACTGACAGCCAGGGAGGCAGAAATGGTCTTAGTCACCATCTTTGTGCATGCTTCTCCCATAAAAGGCATTGCATCGTATCACTGTCTACGAAATGATGGTATGGCAATCTAGCCAAAAAAGTATAGTCTTGAGGAAATCAACCAGGATTTGGAACAATCTTCTGACACAGCCATCCAGAAGGACTGCTACTACCCCATGTTTTATGAAGAGCCCGATAAGTACTATGTTGGATGTGTGCGGAACAGCTGCAACTGCAACAATGTAGTGGGAATGCATTACCGCATGGAATTCCTAAAACAATATGTCTTTACTGAAACATTCAAATGGCCTCGATCGGAAGATACCGAGTTTGTTGCTGCGGTGTGGATCTTTGCGGGACCTATGGAACTGAACAGATGATTTTATGACAATACGTAACATATTTAGGCAATTTCCAACACTTAAAGAGTAAAAATTAGTAAAATGTTGATATATCAAATATTTATCATGATACATGTATATGAAATTTTAATTAGTATCACATTATTCATGTCATGTCTGTTGCCTCTGCAATAAAATTACTTACTGAAATTGACACATTCTTGCAACAATCAGCCAAACCAAATCCATTCTCTTTACCTCCCCAGCTCTGAAATAAATCAAAATGAGTAATTAGAATGACATTCAGTGTTAAAAAGAATATATATATTTTATTTCAAAAAGATATATATGCACTGTGATATTGCACAACTTAAATGTGATTTAGAATATCTAAGTAACAAAAGCACAAATAACAATCATAAATGGCTAGATTTAGCTCAGTCAGCAGATCGTTCACCTAGGTGCTTTGGTCATGGGATTAATTCTCTAATTGAGTTTTTCCCTTTGTCCAAGCCTGAGTCCTGTGACTGGTATAGCATAGGTCGAGGTATGTGCTGCTTATGGAAAAAGGTAGCAGGTTTCCTCTGATGCAGGGGTCAAATTTCAATTTTTTATTTTTCAAGGACATGGCAAGTGTTGCCTTCAGTTTAGTAAGAAACATTGGGGCACCAATGCAAGTGGGAAGGGCACGAAGGCAAACTTTTCCTTCAAAAGAGGGACATGAAGGCAACTTCCCAAGTTTTCCCAGACAGAAATGATTGTTTTTACACTTTTTATTGGACAAGGAATGAAATGTATACAACATGGAATAAAACTGGAATGTATGTGGAGGGCACGGCAGCAAACATGCTAAGGCATTTTCCTTGCCATCAACAACATCAGATTTTCAGGGCACAGCGGCAAATAAGAGGGGCACCAACAGCATTTGCCTCTGGTGCTGTGGCGAAATTCAAACACTGTTGATGATGGTCTATCAAAATTACCAAATGTTTGACATACAATTTAGCCGATGATTAATAAATCAATGTGTTCCAGTCATTAAATAAACGAACAAAAGAAAAAAAACTATAGGCATTTTAAAAGAAAATTGATAACACTAAACATTATTGGTTTTTTTGTTATTTTACTTCCAAAGGTGAATTTTCATGATTTATACAAAAAAAAACTGTAGTGATTAATTCCACTGAACAGACAGGAACATGTATTTTTTGCCATAATATACATAATATCAATATATTACTAAGCTAAAGAAAAAAAGAAATAAAAAATATAACAGGGCTTTCCCTAGGATTTTTTTAAGGCGCTTACATTTTCACAATTCACTTTCATGCATAGATAATTTGCTCACAGAAAAAAGGAAGACTAAAAGTGTGACATGTATAAGATTTAATTTTTTTATTAAAAATTGTCGTCTTTTTTCTTTATCTCGCTAACACCACTAATCAGTCAACAGTTTCTTCAAAACATTAATCCTTCTATTTTTCATAGATCCCCACTAAGCAATCTTATTTAAGTCTGGCATAAACTGTAAAACATAACTAAAAAAAAAACCTTAATGTTCAAAATAACGATTAACTAATTTTTTTTATAAAGTTCTTGAAAAAAAAAAAAAAAAGTAAAGCCCCGTTTTTGTTCATTAATATTTATTAATATTTTTAAATTATAATTTATTGTCTATAACTGTAATTCAGTAACATGAATAATTAAAAAGAAAATCATTTATCATGTTGATTACAGTAATTTTGTAACGTTACCTGGCAGGGTTATGTATATAACAAATCGCTTATCGCTCTGGTCAACCTCTGATATTGGGAAGAGCAAAAAAAAAAAATCCTAAACTTATAGAAAATCCCAAACTTCTGCTAAATATATATTTTATATTTTTGTGACTGAAGGAGAGAAGTGCTTACTTCTGCTAGGTGTGTCAGTCTCACAACCAAAGCCTGCTTCTTGTCTGGATTCAACCGAGTGATGAAGTTTGACCTTTTGCTGAAAAACACGTACATATAAATTACATGTACAAAAATAGTATCTGTACTTGTAGAGTGTTAACATTAGTTATAATACAGCTCTGTTAAAGGTTTTGATAAATTTGTAATAAGAGGACTTTGAAATATAAAATGCATGATTGTTTCCTTATTCAATGCTCATGGAAATAGCCTACAATTTTACATAGCAGTAAAATATTGTTCATTCATGCATTCTTTAGTCATTATCATTGTTCAGAAAATGTATTCAAAAATGACTCATGCAAAATGAAATTTTGGATCCTCACAGGTCTGTGTTAGTGCAATAGTTTTGCAGAATCTTTTGATCAAATCACTTTTAACAAGGGACACAGCTATGAATTTATGAAAATGGTGACCAAAATATAAGCCCTGCAAAAACTGGATCCCTATCCAAACTGGATAAACGTTGAGGTTCCAAAGTGATCTTGTTTAGACAGGTTTTACAGTATAAAAAAGAAAAATTCAATTCTGTCTGTGACAAACATATTAGAAGTAATTAAGTATACCTGAATACGTATAGCAAGTTGAGAACGCCAAGAACAATGGTCATGTCACATGATGCCAGCAATGTTGTTAGGTGTTCCATGGAGTTGTACAGGTGCCGAGAAAAACTGTGTTCTATTAGAAGAGCCGAGAACCGTAACACTTCCAACAGCAAAATCTTCAACTAGAGGCAACAACCACAAATGTTATTAACAACCTTAATAAAGTTACAGTAAAGGATTGCAACTTTTAATTTTAGAACATAATAGGTCACTATGACTGGCAGTTTGCATGGATTGACATTTTACACCTACCTTTTCATTGCCAGCAGTGTCACAGGCCAGGGTCCACTTCTTGTCTTCCTCAATCTTGCATGACCTTTCCAGAACATTATCAAACAGGTCCAGAACATCAGACCAATGGTACAGTTCACACTGAAGAATAACCAATAAAATCATTAACATCATTTCACATGTATACAAACACTTAAGAATTGTTGAACTTTCATTAGTGTACCCAGCACATTGTTTGATAAAATGGGCAGAGCAAAAATTCATTTGATATATCAATTGTAGAATACTGTACAGAATGGGAAATATTCTAATATGTATCTCAATCCAAAATATTTAATATCTCAAATTTTCATCATCAAATTTTTAATTTAAGACACAATCCAAAGTGCTTGCTAACAATTTTACACAATGAAGCATTCGTGTTAACTAATCTGTTAACCATTACAAATATGTTTATTGTGTACACATTTGCTATCAGTATTTTCCAATTACTACAGTGTAAGCAAATGGTTATTCAGTTTAATTTATTTGAAGCATAACTTTTACTGCTATTTATCAACACAATAATCTAACATAGCAGGGCTTAATTCCTACTTTTTAATTATAAAAAAAAGGAGATAATTATAGCTGTTGAAGATTCATTACAAAAAACTAAAAAATCTCTTCATTCCCCAGAAAATATTGGGTATTTATCAAATTGTGTAAAAATATCAATAACAGTGACACAAATAAAGTGACATTCTAACAAAGCACCACTAGACCTTCAGTTAAAAATTTTCAACTCAGAACAAAGTAATTATTTTAGACAAGCTTACTTTCCCAAAAGTCCATGTTTTCACAGATTTTAACTCCTGCAAGAGATCTTCATCTGCAGATTTAATTTTCTCTATCAGTGTTCGGCAATCAGCAGGCTAAAAAAACAATACTGAATTATTTTTAACAAAACCAAAGTTTATGTGGCAAATTATAAGGTGTGTAAAAATATATAAAAGTTTATAAAATGTTTCTAAAAAAGGTGAGATATGTTTAGTTTTAGGCTAAAAGGGAAATGCTTAAACACATACAAGCCTGGAAATAAGTGCTTGGTCACGGACATTGTCTAGTACAAAATTGTCATTTGTCAAGCTTCGACTGTCACAAATTTAATATTAGCGGTCATTTTGTCTGCCAAAAAACCAGTTGTTTTTGTGTGTAATCAGTTCGATGATGTATGTTTAAAATGCATATTTTGAGTATTATAGACATGCCTAGCGGTAACTGAACAGTCACCACAGCATTTACCGGGTAAATCTATTAATAGACCCAATCAAGCCCGATAACTATAAATAATACTTTGAACTCCTCGAATCCATAATCAGCCACCGTATTCCGAATTACCTAAATGACCAGCAACATTAGCTTGAAATCGCAAAAACTTTTGATGATATATTATTTTTAACGTACTCCTGTCCCTTTCCCTATCAGTGTCATTAAATGATATCGGATGATAATATAGAATTAGCGGGATAAATGGGATTTGGATATGCTGCTAAAATATGTGACATCAGACCTGTGCTTTAACGTAGCATGCTGATGTCACGTGATTGGTCATGAAGGAAAGACGTTGAACAAAATCGCATCTTTTTTCAAAAAAACAAACCCGTAGTCTCCTAGTACTTGTAGTTCTGTTGATATATCATATTCAAACCCTCCTACTTTTGATTAAAAGCTTGTTAGAACAAAACGTTCCAGTACCTTATAATAAAAAAGTTATATGCAATTATTTTCGTGGCTAAAAAAA
>JAULBS010056257.1:0-38781 GCA_032355785.1 Symmetromphalus regularis | reverse complement strand
TAGTTTTCTTTAATTAGTTAATGAATTAACCAATTTTAGGCAACAATGCAAATCATTGATTTTAAAAACGTTATTACATAATTTGGCAAAATTGCATATTCGCCCTTTCGTCAGAGCACTGACAAATTAGGCACATCTAATAACCGGTATAATTATGTCTAACGTGCGTATAGCCAATGGATGTCTCGAAGAGGGCTGAGTAAATTATCAGTTATTCTTGGTCTCACCACACCACACCACTCCACACCACACCACTCCACCCGACAACAGCACTTCCACAACAATCACATGTACACCTCCTTCAGTAATTGTCAAGTAACTAGCATATTCTTTTTTCTCTCATTTTTTTCCTTCTGATACTGAATAAACTGTCCTGTTTTCTAAACAATATTTATCAAAAATCATTAATTGCCATCCATACCTCCCAACATTAAAAACATTCCACTCACAATGTACCTTTGCTTTCGGTCCTTTTGACCTTCACTTGAATGCATTTAATGAACCTCTGGTAAAATAGTGTCACTATATTATTTTTCATTAAACCTTCACAGGCTGGCAGCCGATTTCACGGAAACGATTCTTACATTCCCGTGCTTGCTCTGTGTGAGCTAGTACACCGACAGACAGAACTGATAACATGGTACAGCTGGTAAAACAAATGCACATACATAAATTTACGGTTCACTTTAGTAAAAAAAACTGCACCTGCCATTTATATAAATTTACAAATTAAATGACAGCATGAAAAGAATTTATCACACTAATACCAAAATATTGTTATTCCTTGATTATGGTTGGTGAATTTTGTTATTCGTATATTTATTATTTATTAATTGTTTAATAAGTGTCATTAATTTTATCATGTGTTTGACACTTGAACTGGGGTGGCAAGGGCGGCAGCTGCCACTCCAATAATTTGTCCTTAAGCCATTAAAATGTTTTTCCAATATCTACATTTCAAAATTTTCCCAGACCCCCTAGCCCTCAACATCACTAGTCCGCCACCCCATTGTCACAATCATTATGGTGGCTCTGGTTAAACAGTATTATCTCATTCTTTTCCCTGCTCTTCATAGTTCTTCTTAGACTCAGATGTATTGTCTTCATATTCTCCTTAGACAGACATATTGTCTTCATATTCTCCTTAGACTCAGACGTATTGTCTTCATATTCTCCTTAGACTCAGACGTATTGTCTTCATATTCTCCTTAGGCAGGATCACGTTCTCACTACTTATATTACATATTAATAACAGTTACTTTTTAAATACTGATTTACATCTTGTTATTGTGGGTGTTGAAAGTGCTGTCACAGTATAAATGACAGTATTACTATTACTAAAAACACCTTTAACCTATGTCTCCATGTGTGTGTATGCACAAACGTAGAAGAATGCATTAAAATTTTTGGTGTGACGTCACATCACAGGGCACAATATCTCATGCGAACCGCCGTTCTGTTAGCATGTCGGTTATGCAAAATTAAATTAACACGAACTGCAAATCGGTTACGTCGTGACTTATAGATGTTCAGAAATAAAAACTTGCAAACTTCACAATTACAGGAAGTTTACACAGACGTACAAGTACTCCGATTTTTAGATACTGATGCGCAGCAAACAGTAGATAACTTTATGTTGCAGCAGTTGTAACTTGCGACCAGTCTAAACTAAAAATGCTCAGTATAGAGTAGAGCCAAAAGTTTTATTGAAATGTGCACGGACTACTGGGGATGGATAAATTATCTGTTGCTATTTTATCTTTAGGTATATGTTGATATAATATTGGACTACCTATAATTTTACAAATGTTGAAAACAGTTTTAATGTAAACAGGTGTTACAAAAGTTTTAAAATATTAACATTGCATAATGAACATTAAAAAACAAACATTTGGAACATCACTGTAGAAAAACCAAAATTAGCATGGACAGTGCGAAAAAAATCTAGAAGTACATGTATTCATAAAAAAATCATAGTTAACTTTAGAAAACATAAAAAAAAAAAAAAAAAAAAAAATTATTTTGTATTTTGTTTTAAATTTGTTTTAGCTAAAAATTATGTATTTAAAATATAATTTCAATATATCTTTGAGGTAACTGAACAGGTAACCCAGAGGTTATGCAAATATAATTCACGTAACCGAACAATTGGTTACCTGGGTAAAAATCACGTGAACTGATTTTCGGTTACCTCAGAAATCGAAATATTATCCCTGCATCGTGTAAATTAAGGAAATGACTGCCGAAGTATGAGTAGGAAAAAGGTTATGGCCCTTCTGATTGAAGATCGTATATACAAATATTATCTCTCACCATCTTCAACAGCTGTTCAAGACTTTTTTCTGCAACTTTAATAGTTTTCATGTTTAAAAGATTGAAATTATGAATTGATGCACACGATGCACACGATGTTAGCTTCAAATTTAGCAGGAAATTAACCGATATGTCATTTTATGTGTCCGTACTGCGTGAGCGTATGGAAAAATTTGATACATGTACAATCAGTGTACGGTTTTTTATGCAGATGCTTACGCGTATATAAAGACACCATAATTTAAATACATAGAAGCAAATTTTTTAATATGCTCACATTTGCGCTTACATATACGTACACATGGAGAGATAGCTTTAGTTAATGCTGCACATTCTGAGTGATTCTCTTTGCCACCTGCACATCATAATGGTCACTTAATTGTTGGGATTAATATAATACCATTATGGTATATATTGTTTTACTCAGCACATACACACATCTGTAAGGCCATTTTTAAAAATAGGTTTGGTTTTTATGACATTCTGACCCTTAAAAGAACCTCCAAACCTGACTTGTTTTTCATTTTGGTCTGCTTCTGTAAATTCAGTATCAAATTAATATTTTAACACCGCTTTTCATTACATTTTTAATGTAACATTTGACTATTTCATTAAACAGAAAAAATAATATATGTTGTCTTGCAATTATTCACCCAAACCAAAAATAATTAATATTTATCAGTTCTTTTTAAATAAAAAATATATAAATAAAATATGTCCACCCTACCCATATAAAAAAAAAAGAATGTGAACCAAGAATATGTTTTCAAATGGCCTAATGGTCACAGCTAGATTTGAGCACAGTATAGAAGCTAGTGGTGGAGGTTTTTCTCTAGTAGTTCTGTAATACATTTTATATTATTTAAACAATTATTATTTATTCATTTTAATACAGGTATATATATGGATGCTTTGTTACTCTAAACCCCAGTCATTAAATGTTTTCTTCTTCCATTTATTTCTTTTAAATTGTTTTTAAATCATTACATGTACATGAAACATTTTAATGAATTTTTATATAAAATACATATTTTGTACAATCCTGCAATTAAGAAAATGTCCATGGCAAAATAAATGCTGTGGAGAAATAGTGTCCACAGCATTTTCTACAGCAATTTTTGCGTATACTTTATTTTTAATAATAAGAAATCAATACTACTTCAAAAAAAACTGAATTTAGTCTACACCAAAAAAGTGCCATGGAGAATGAAAAACTGGCAATCTCCATGGGATTGCTGCGGACAGTTTCAGGGGTTGCTTTATGTACGATGTTTTAGTATTAAAATTTTTGCATTCATGGCTTGACAATATTAGAAATACATTGGCTTAATCTATTTTAGGACCACAAATTTAATTCAGATTAGATAGATTGTTGAGACTAAATGTAGACATTAGTTAGTTGTAGTTTAGTTAGTTACACTAGTCTAGTTCTCTTCAGTTATCCTGTTTTCATTACTGTGTTTTGATTAGCGTCGAGTTATTTACAGGTAGCCTGGTATGTTGCATTATGTTTATAACATTGTATGCTTGCAGTAACACAATACTTTTTATTTTTTCATTTAATATGAATATTAAAAAAAAAAAAATCATATTTTTTAATATCTTAATTTTTAAGTTTATGTCTTCAGTCTGAACTTTAATAGAGGATATTAAACTTACTACCATTTATTACAAAATTTATGTCCTACATGTAAATGAATTAAAATTTATTTGTACTGAACTTTAGCTTTAGTAAGTGACAAGGAAAATTATTTCACGAGGTAAATATAAATTGGATAAATGTTGATGAGTTTGATATTCTATTTATTACTGGAGACAGTTTGAATTGTGTTACTCTATTGAACTTCCTTTGGGTGTCACATTTTAGAGACATGCAAGCTGCCCTTTCAACCTAATGAAATGACAGATTACTGACATTTTGAGATTATTTTAGTAAGAATATTTGAAAAATATGTTCTCTAAAGTTATGAGTACTAATAAAGTTTCATTAGCCAAGGCCTTGTGGGTATATTTGTTGTTAACACAGTTAACCTTCATTTTATTCTGATTACCTTCTTTATTAGTGTTATAGTTACAAATGACATAGATTCTCTTTATAACAATTTAATATAAATGATAATTAAAATAATTCATTATACAATTAGATGTGCAGGACAGAATGAATATTCTTTCAAATTGTACTTGTTGTTTTTTGAGATGGTAACAAGCTGTATGTACGGCGGGTTTTACCCTGTTAGATGGAGTGGAGTTGATATATTACCAGCTAATAATGCTAATATTACAAACCTATTTCATTTGATATTGAGTCAATCCATTTAACAGTTTTACTATTTATACCATCTGTTTTAACTGTTTATGTTTTAGACATTACTTACAGAATTTGTATTACAGCTCATGAAACAATTTCAAATAGATTAGTTTTATTAATGTTATACAATTATGCGGCTTGATAACTATATTTTGATTTTCTTTTAAATAATCATAATTTATTTTTATTTTTTTCAATGTTGTTAAAATTATAGTGCACAGTTTCAGAGATGTTACTCAAATATTGTTTTATTAATATCTTATTTACATTTGGCATTTTATTTATTTTATTTAAATTGTTTATGCAGTCCTTATGAAGTTTAGTTTATGAAGTTAATAGAGTTATTGATTTTTATTGCAGAGTTATCGAAACTTCGGTCATTAAATGGAAGGCGTTAGTGGGTTTTTGTCATTCAGTTGTTGATACAGTGTAGTATAACTGTAGTGCCCACTAGATAAATCTTTTCCTCTTTAGTTATAATACAATGTGCAGTCTGATAGAAACACGAAATGTAATTATAAAATTAGGTCGATACACCAGATCCAAGCTTCTTCATTGATGGTGTTCATTGTGTTAAACAATAATTTTAATCATAATCAGTCAAATAAGGTTAGGTTAGGTTAAACATGTTTCCATCTGTATATCTTAAATTCAAGGATACTGTCCTGGGCACACTAACTAGCTTCCTGTACTGTCTGTCCAGGATAGAGGTTATGGTTAGTACAAGAGAAGAAATCAACTGCTGCAACACATTGTGGCTGTTCATATGTTTGTATATAATTATATATAGGGCCTATTGTCCCACAAACGGGATAGTACAAATTGCTGCCTTTTTTTAAACCAGTGGATTACACTTTCATTGAACTGTACAGAACACTCACTCTGGGTTGGAGCTGGAAGTAAAATGAAAAATGTCATGGCTTGACAAAGATGTGATTTCAGTGCTTGCAAGCCTCGAATCTGATGGCTTAACCACTTCACTAGCATCAAATAATCAATCAACTAACACTTTCTCTGTTTTAAAGGATTCCCAATATTTACTGGAAATAGGCCTAAAGTGCAACGGAAATAGCATGTTCACCTCAGATTGCACAAGACGGGTTAATGTCATGTATACTAGTTGTAGTGGTATTTATAACAATAGAAGTATTTAGACAAAATTCTTAAAACCTTAGGTGCATGTAACATCTAGTGTCCATTGTTTAAATTGGTTACTTTCCTTTTCCCTTTAGCATATCCTTTGCCTCAATCTGAATCCATTGGTTGTATATTGAAATATTAACATGTAGGTTTGTTTTAGTTATATATGTAGATAGATTATGGTTTGAAAGTATTAACATTTTGAGAAAATAAATGTCAGTTTCCAAGAATACTAACATAATAAAAAGGATGATCCTAATCAACAGTCTGTTTTCACAGGGGCTTAAAATTGTAAATGTATACTAATAGAGTTATGCATGTTAGAACTTCGAGAAAAAAACAGGATTCATTAATTTGGCCATTTGTTTGATGGTTTTCTTTTCTGTAGAGATATTTAGGTGCACATGACAGAATAGATTAATAAATACTTGTCCATTTTGGCATGAAAAATCATTCATTCTTTCACTCTTTTTTTTCATCCATTTCTTTGTAGTTTTTAAATTGGGTAGTGTAGAAAATGTTGGTAATGTTATCTTTTATGTAGTTATGTTACTTTCTTTACAAATATTGGGTGTACTGTATCTGGTTTAATGCTAGAACATCTATCTGAGATATGAGAGATAGTAACATTGATCTTCTTAGTTTCTTTCTCTCTTTTTTTTTTTTTTTTTTTTTTTTTTTGGAGGCGGGTGGGGATTGGGGGATTCAATTTTGAATGCTTTGTTTCTTGTATGTTAAATTTTGAGATATGTGCTTTATTATCTGTGGCCCTTGCTGCTGATCAGAAAGTTGCCTCTGTTTTGACAATAAGATAATTATATTGACCATATATCACAAATTATATTTGAAAACTACTAGCTATTGCTTTAAAATAGAGAGCCTCACTGGTCACGGGGTAGGGGATGAGACTCTCAAGCTGAAGACAGTGATTCAAAACAAACCAAAAGATGGCTCACACTTTCACTATTTGTCAGAATTTGCAAATGTTTACTATTCAGTAGCCAATGATTGATCAACTAGTGTATTATATTATTTTTGTGGCACTGTCAAACAAAACAAACAAACAAAATATGTTAAAATGTGCAGTGGTATTATTAGATAAACATTACTTTCATTTCCAGTTATCTTTTGAGTTGTGAGTTTATATACATCACCTACATGTACAGTACTGTTTTGTATGCATAATCGAACATTCCTCTACAATGTACACGTTAGTTTGTGTACCAGCATTTCTCATTCCTTCTATTAATTTGTACAAATCCCTTATTGCTTCATCCTGTAGTTGAGATTGCTAAATATGTATAACCATTTAGAGGATGCCTGCATTTTACCCAGACATTTTACCATGCAGTATAGTGTAGCATGTCCATCTGTTATTGATTTCCTGCTGTATTAAATATTTTACTTAATTTCAATGTTTAATTATTTTTATCTAATAATTATACAGTCTTTTTTTAAGTTTCTAAAATTTAAAATTCATGAATTCTTTGGAATTTAAAAAAACATTTTGTTTGAAAAATATGTAAACAACTAAATGTAACCTTTTCTTCATTTTTATAATTTTATATTAAAATATTAATTTTAAATTTTATCAAAAGATTAATTGACTAAAAATTGCAATTACAATAAATTTATAGTGATATTTGACAGTAAAAGTTGATTAAAGACTATTTTGTTGAAGTTTGCAATGACATGATTTCAATTCAGGAAAGACAAAGAGAATACATTCTTTTACTAAGAGAGATGGACTCTAATCTATTCTTGAGTTATAATATTGTTTTAAATGTAAGTACTGATTAACGTACATGTACTGTTGATTTGCATTTTTTATTTTCTTTTTGTATTAATTGACAATTTATTGTTGTAATACAGATTGTATATTTCAATAATAATTTAATATTGTACTGTGTAGAAGCCTAGCACATGATATTGGATTTTTATTTTGGGTTTTTTGAGGGGGTGTGGTTGTGATTTTAATTTTTTTTTTCTTTTTTTTTTTTTTCATTTTGTCATTATTTTTTAAAATTTGATTTGGGGGTTATTTTTTTTGGGGGTGTGGATACTGTTTCTTGACTTACACAGTACAAAGTTATCTGCTGTCCTGATGAATCTAATTTTCATCTCGTTTATATAGTTTTAACTATTGATTAATTTAAATATTTGTTTTATGTAAAATAATGTTAAAATACTGTTCCTGGTGAAGAATAAGAAATCACTTACTGATTAAAACAGGACTCCACCATTGAGCTTTGATCCCCTAACATGGACGTTCTTAGCCTGTTTGAGCTGTATATGATCATTATTTATAATAAAATGTTGCAGGTATTTTCTAGCAGATGATGAATAGCTCGAATATTCTTGAATATTTTGGTCATGTATGAACGAGTATATGTAGTCTAAGATGATAATTTCACATTAACTATAAGATATATTTTTACAATATTCTTCTAAAGTACCATACTTTGATGGTTCAGTATGTTATATTGAGCCCAGTGTGTAATTAAAAAAGTGATACCTTTAAAACAGATGGCTGGATAATACAGGTTATGGCTGCTTAATACGGGTGTTTGTACTAGATAACACAGGTTTTTACTAGTTTTGATTGTGGATTTTTTAACTCTTATTACAATTGTTAAATTTGCATAATTTATGAATGGGTTAATTATGCAAATGTTTTTCGTATAACCCATTTTATTTATATGACCCATTAATGCATTATGTGAACTGTTCCAGTCATAATAATTATTCGGTAAATAACTCACAAATAAACTATAGGTTTCACAAAACCTGACATGTCTAACAGTGAGTGATGAGTGAATAAAATGGTCATCATTCTTCTGTGAATCATAAATTTATTCCTTATGTAAATCTGAAAATGTTTATTATTGTTTTGGGATTTTTTTTTTTTTTTTGTACTTATTGTAATAAGGGAACACTCTTTTGTAGATATTTCCCTACTTCTTACATAAAGTTCTCAATTTCAGACCACAACCACTCACCCACTCAATATTAATACACATAAATGGTTGAATTTTGGAAATTTCAATTAGCATTTTAATGATTAATTAAATTGAAATGGTGACCTCTACCCACTTTCCAGGAGCATACACTGCATTATGCATATGCACATATTTACAAAACCAAGCTCTTCACACTTTGAGTTGTTAAATGATTTTCACAGGTTCTTTTTTACTGCTTCTGTTTCTAAACATTTACTTTTAGGATTTGTTATGAGTATTGAACATCTAGTTGGGATAAGTCATGAATCTTGAGCTATACATTACAGTTAAACAAACATCAATTGACATAGTTACATATAGTTTGTTATGGCTGTTGTTCTCAGCAGCTATTAACATTTATTTATATATTAATTTTTTCAACATTATTTAAGCATAATTTGCAATACTTTTAATTATGTTAATTTTCACTGAGCTAATTACGGTTTTCTTTCTTTAGGCTGAACAATTACACCAGGAACTGCTTGCCCGACGAGCAGAGTTGGAATATCGTTTCCAGGCATTCACTCCAAGCATCTCACTGAACTTACACAGTTCCAGACACACAAAATAACCAAAATATGTGTTCATCATGTTATTTTGTCGTCTAGACAATTTAACCCTTATTCATTGTGAAAATTACTATATGCTACTCATCATTTGCTAAGTAATGTATATTGTGAATACATTGTTGGTTGCCACACATACACACATATGTATCTAATGGTGATATTTTCACAAGTGAAACCCTGTTTTGATCATTCCCAGCCCTCGAAATTCGTGACGGCAATCAGCAATGTAGTCATAAAATCTGCTGCATCATTGAACTGTCACCAGAAATATATAAATATTAATATGCTTATTGTCATGAAATTGCCATCATAGTATCATACCAAAATAATTGATCAAAGACAATTAAGTACTGTTGTTAATTTTACTGAATTTCAAGGGCAGAATGCCTTCTTTACTTATTGTGATTTATCAACTTGGTAGGATAGCACATGTTGGGTAGTATATAATCCAAAATATAATTTCATAGAAGTAAAAAAAATAAATATTTGTGTAGTTATTAATAAAAAAAAATGTCCAGTAGTAATCTAGAAGGGGTGATATTTTCAGTTTAAAATACTTTTAAATGTTCATATTAAAAACCTTTTATAATAAAATATGATTTACAATTCTTAGTAGTTTATTGGGAAGGTGTCTTTTCCTATTTTCACATATTTCAATATTTTCCCAACCAAATTTTACAAAAATAGGTTTTTCAGGTTTTGCCAGGGTCTCAAAACTTAGTGACGATATACAATATAGTGGTAAAATAGAAAACAGATCAAAGATTTATTTCATGGAATGACAAGCACAGAACGTGAATGTCCTCCTGGGGGACTGATATGCTTTGATGTTGCTTATTCTGGTCACATATTTCAATATTTTCCAATAAAAAATTACAAAAAAAAAAAACGTTCTTCAGGTTTTGCCAGTCTCAAAACTTTGTGACGACATACTGGTAAAATAGAAAAGATGGATCCAGAGGTTGTTTAAAGTAAATCCCAAGATGAAAGATTTATTTCATGGAATGACAGCCACTGAAGCTGGGGGACTCAAATCCTCTGATGTTGCTTATTCTGGTCAACTGTTGCTGGATCTGCCCTTAAATGAGGGTTTGCAAGACCCAAGAGAACTTAAAAATTCTAAAAAGTTTGTCAAGGATTAAAAAAATAATTATCATCTAACATGAGTATATTTTTTATTTATTTCTATTTTATTTTTCATTCTGAATTAGATGTTCATTGTATAAGATTGTATAAAGAAGTCATAATTCATTAGCATTTATGTTATAGCATTTTCTACATTCCATTTTAGGTTTTATGTGTGTTTGTATCACTAGACCTTTAGGCTAGTAGTCTATGAATTATTGTCACAGATTTAAAAAATGTTTCACTTTGAATAGGATTAAAGATTCAAATTTTCTTCATTTTAAGCTCAAGCTAATAATTTCTTTAAGCATGGCACCAAACATATTATTCTCTATGAAATGTTTACAGTATTTGGAAGATGTATGTTGAGATCATTCATTCAATCATCAACATAATTTTAGCATTCTTGTATTATACATAAATAGATGTATGGCCAGTTGTAAAATCTGATGTATATATAACCTTAATTTTAATATAGTGTAATTCACCAGATGTGTGACTTTTTCTGGTATTTTTTCAGTTTGTTTTTGCTTTTATGGCATCTTGTATTTTTGTCATGATGCCCAATACATTTGCTAGTCAGAATGATAGACCTTTCAATGCTATTGTGGTTGTTTGGTTTTTAAATTGCTTTTATTATTGTTAGCCTTTTTTCGTTACTTTATTTCATGTTTCTTACATTTATTTCTGTTTTAAAATTATACAGTAGTTGTTAGTGTCATGTAGTACCGTATTTGACCAGGAATAAGCTCATGCTCGTGAATCAGCCCACCCACATTTTTTTAAACATATTTAAAGAACTAAGCCCAAATCTGTGAGTAATGAATATCCTCTAGAGTGTAATGAAATTCATCATTTCTGTTGTTTGGATAATGGTAATATGTATTAATTCTTCTGTAAACAGAATACTAACAGTATTCAACATTCTAAAGTATTAATTTTTTTCTGAAAGCATGTGGACGTAATTGCATTTACTTGTGATTCACTTCCTGGGTCACTTCATTTGATGCTGAGCTGAGTCCCCTGGTCGTGAATGAGTCCATCCCTAGTAAGCCGATAATTAGTTGTTTTACCACCCTGGGCTTATTGCCAGTAATATACGGTACTTAAGTTTAAAAGGTATAGTTGGTCAAAAGACAAGTTTCTTTTGATTAGTTCTAGTTGATAGTTCTGTCCTGGCAAGTAAGAAAGTCAGAACCACTTTAAGTCCAGGGTGGTTTAGTGTTAATTAAAAATGGACTTTATCTATCCGTACATACTTTTATAAACGACATCTTTGTCATTAAGATACTGCTGTGAGGTACAATGATAAACAATTGTTTAATCAGTTTAATTATAATATATAAAGTAACATAATCAAGTCTTATTTGAAATGCTGTTATGTGATCCAGTGTTTAATCATAATAACTATGCGGTTTTCATATTCACATTTGGGACATAGCCAGAGAGAAAACCGCTGTGGCAAATCCAGATGCTGGGAGCTTGAACCATGTGGATAATAAATATCATATCATGTTGGCTACACTAGAGCACATAAAGTTTAGTAAACATCATGCTATTTTTATTTATTTATAGACACATTTCAGCACTTAACAGAACTACACATAATGAGTTTGTACTTCAGTTTTGTTATTTGATATCACAGTGTTGTGTGATCTGTAAAAAAAACAAAAGGTGAGAAATGAAATGTTTTCTGCACTTCTACATTGGAATGACACATAAAAAGCTCATAAAATTATATTAAACTGAAAGCTGATTAGAAAATTAGCAAACATTAAAAGACTGTATAAATACAATCTCATGCTGTGTATTATGACGAGCAAATACAAATGTGAAAACCTGCATGCATTAGTGAATTTCCTGATTGTGGCTTCCACATAATAATCTGCATGAATTTCACCTAGTTGCATCCATTATTGGCTAAACCACTGAAATGATTACTGCGTTTTTGCATATTTGTTTGTTCAACATCATGCAATGGTGGGTTGAGACCTTTGTTACAGTACTCACTAGCGGACCCAGAAAAGGCATAGGGGGAGGGGGAGGGGTTGGAGGCACCTATAGTATCCTCAGATTCTTTAACATTAAAAAAATAATTATAATTGTGGTAAAAAAAAAAATGAATGGCAAGAATTAGGAGGCTGGGGATCCTAGATCTGCAACTGGTACTCATTTAAAGTTGTTTTAATCAGAGTTTACACAACTAATAGAAATATTACTGAAGAGGAATTTATATTTCAAGTTTATTTTCAAACATTTTGTAGCATGGTTATGGCAACCAAATGCTCATTATTTGGCACCAGATCTATCACATTAAAACTAGTCAATGTCGTTTTTCACGACTATGTACAAATAACGGTAATATACTTCTTGGATACATGTTTTGAGGGTATAGCATAAACTTCCAACTTATTAGTATTCAGGCATTACATAAAACCATTGTGATCTTTTCAAAATGTTTATTTTACATACTAGTATTTAATACTATTTTCATCAGATATCGTTTCAATTGTTATGAGCACCTCTGTCATTGGTTTTTATTTTATACACTTCATGCTAATGTGGTTGACCATCTGTTTTAAATTTTATTGTGTATAGATTACAAAGTTTTCACAGTTTGTTTGTCTCATATGTTCAACATATTATAGTAAAGTCTGTCATTTTTATTATTTCAAACCAAAGAAACAGTATTAAAATCTAGTATTACTACTAGAACAAAGACGGTTTTTTAATTTGTTTATGTAATTCCATCTTGATGACTCTTGGAATGGTACGTAATGAAGGAAATACACTAGTAATTAAAAATTAATTCAGCTTTTAAAATACATCTCAAACTTTTTTTTTCACAGCTATTAAGTTTATCATCAAACCATTGCCTGCAAATAGTTGCTGCCATAATCTGGATATTTTAATTCGGTTGCAGTTAGCACTACTTTAAAATGGATAATTATAATTTGTACAAAATCCCTCATTTTTGTAAACATTTTATTATCATTATTTTGGAAGATTGATCTAGGAATTGTTTTCATTTGTTTTTAAATTTATTAATAGATTGTTGGCTTTGTACGTTGTCAGGTTTGTAGTTGCAGAGAAAACTGTACATAAAGCAGTATTTATCATTGTCATAATGATTTTAACTGTTACCTACAAGTAGTATTAAAGCAAATGGTGCTATATGGAATTTGCTTAACATTTATTTAACAATGCAGTTTGTGATACACTGTACAACAACTAAATAAAGTACCGACATCGAATTAGCTTTGGTTTGTTTTCTTTACAATCTGTGTTTTTATAGCATTATATTATAGTAGTCTGTTATCAAGACTAATCCATTGATTAAAAAAATTACGCCCTTTTGAAATTGAAGATCCAATACACTCCAGTGGGTTTTGTACATTCAATACACTCCAGTTGGTTTTGTACATTCAACCCCCCACCCGAGATCTCATTGCTTTAAGGATGGGTAGTGGAATATTTCAAAATCAAATTTTAAAGAGTAACAAATCTGTTACAGCCAAGACGGCAAAGTATTAACTGAGACTTTTTCTTGTGCAACAGTAAAGTTAAGTATTGTTACAAGTTCTTGAACTGTCCTGGAGCATCATCAAACACAGTTATATTGTCAACCATACCTAGTTACAAGAAAAATTAATTTTACATAAAGTTGTCAAAACTAATATATCTTAAAAAGGTTTCAACGTAGGACATTATTTGTATTTAAAATTTACAGTGTATCATTCTTTTCATAAGGGGACCGTCTAGATTACTTCATTAGGATATAAAAGTACTTTATGTGACCAAATGATAAACTCTTGATTGGATATGTCTGTGCTCAAATTAATATAATTCCCAATAAACTATTTTAATTACTTCTTTAAGTCACAGTTAACTTTTTTTAAATAAACATTTTAGCAAGGTAGTTACTTTTTCTAGCTAGTATACATGCTCTTAAAAAAACAATTAAATTTTTTATTTACCTTTTGTATGGAGGTCTAGAAGATGCTGTTGAAAACATTCTGTAGATGTTTGAGCTATATACTAGTAATGCAATCTTGACCCACAGTTGTCAAACAATGTGAGTTCAATTATGTCTTGTCTCTTGGTCAGTCAAATGGTATTGGCCAGCTTGCAAGTGGCATTGTTCCTTTGCAGTTCATTGAGGATGTCTTCGAAGACTGGACTATCCATTTGAATGCTACCCTACATCATAACTATGGGTCTTATAGTAATTGCAATATCTGAATTAGCATTAGAATATTCTTGACATTTAGAACTTTCGAATTTAATATTCACGCATTTCGAAAAAGAAAGTAGGATGATTTGGTGGCCATCTTGAAAAATGGCAGTTGTCTTGGAATTTAAACTTGCTAATGAATTAGATTTAAATAATGACCCTAAGATATCATTCATGCTAAGTTTCATATTGGTCTAGAGGATTTTTCCCACCTTGCAATCTTTTATATATTCTACATTTTATGGACCTTTTTGAATTTGTATATTAGGGAACTAAAACAGCAAAAGAAAGTTTGGTAACGAGTAGATTCATAATTAGGACATCTAAATAGTACAGAATCTGTTACCAACTATCAAAAACTGCCTGAAGCTTTTTAAAAAACTGTGTTCAGTTTACAAAATGTTGATCAGTTATTAACACTAACTTTAAAACCTTTTAGAAAGTTAAGGAATTTAGTGTCTATTAAAGGTTCCATCAATGTAATGGAGAACACTAACCACGATTTATACAGTGCTGTTGCATTTTAAAAACTGGATGAATATCAGAATTAGACATTGATGCTAATCAAAACTGTTCAGCAGGGCTTTTTACTAATATATGTATCACATAAAATACTATCTTATGTTAAAAAAAGAGCTATTATTTGTAAATAGAATTAGGATAATGTTAGAAAAATTTCCCTTGTGATCTAGTTGAATACATCAATATTTTATGCATAACAGCAGTATTTCAATAGTCCTTTGCCAAAAGGCATAGGACTAAAAACAGAAAATAACAAAGACAAAGTGTGTAAAACATGTAACTTTTAAGTTTTATATAGGTAATATACAGGCTAAAATACATTAGGGTAAATCAAGCCCAACAAACAACGAGTTGCCTGCATTGAGAATCTGATCACGATACCATGCATTCAAGCCACACCGTCAAATGGCCAAAAATACAAACACAAGCGGAGGCCGACGATCCACAGCTGTAGCCACCAATACAGTTCTGTGCACATCGGCACCATCGCATTCAAATCACACATAAATATGCACAAGATAGGCTAGCAAAATAAAAAGACAACAGAGCAAATTCCAACCACTTCAGTTGCATCAGGATGTTTGTTTTACGCTTTGCAATCCAAACATGGGTTGTACAGTTTTGTTTTGCATAGCAAGTGCGTACATGTCAATTTAGGAAGTCTCTGTTGAACTTAATCATAAAATATTAATAAGAGTCATTACAGATTTTGTTCATAAAACATTTAATTAAATTATCCATTTCCAACATAAGAAATATAATCAGTAATAAGTGCCAGTATTTAGTCCATGCCGATGGAATTCAATGGACTGTTTGTTAAATGACATACAGAAAAAAAAAACTCCTGCCAAAGGCAATCCAGGGGTAGTAACTCTCCTTTTTAACATTCTCAAGTCTATTCATATAAACCCAAATACTGAATTTTGTTTATAAAAAAACATCTTCAGACATCATGTATAAATACAATATCTTAATTACAATTCAATTATTCAATAAAAATGTAGCAACATTCATCTCCAGTTAAAAGCAACTGAATTGTTTTTTCTTTTAGCTTGAATGCCTAACAGCGAATAAATTTGATATAATACAATAGAAAAAGATCCCCAAAAAATTAAAATAGCTAACTCCAAAACTTTTGATGACACAAAAATCAAAATAGCGTGACAATTTTTTCCAGATAATTTAGCACTAATGTGAAAAAAAGGAAAAGATAAGACTGCTGCACTTAATAAAATGCATTTCCTGAAATTCAAATTCAGTCATTCTAAATTAAATCCAAGAGAAATGAACTACCTTCTTATTGACAAGAGACCAATCAATATGTTTCAAGTCAGTACCAGATGAAATTGTTCATAATAGTCAACAGCAACAAATATTCTGTCTCTTTTCAATTTTATCTTTATTTACCCATTATAATGGGTAAAATAAGTAAAACAAATTTATTGTTCCACATTTTCGACAACAATGAAGCCAGGCAGCCATTCACAAGCCGGAAGCTGCAAGCTTCTGGTAACCTAGCTGTAAGCTTCTGGTAACCTAGCTGCAGTCCATTCCAAAGATTTTCTTCACAAAAATACTCCATGGTGTACACAGGATCACATAAACCAAGCCACTTTCCAGACTTCTGTTTAACCAAAGTTATTTTTCATCCATAGGATGGTACCATTAGTGATCACTTAGCTACAGCCCATTCCAGATTTCTTCTTGGCAAAGATATCCTTCAAATTAAAGTTAACTTGCAGTTTTTCCTTCTTTTTCGGTTTTGGACTGTCAAAGCAAAATCTGAAGAAAACGAAAGAAGCAATAGTTGTAACCAGACCACAGCTCGAAGTGAATTTAACCCTATGATGTGGATTTTAAAACAATCTAGTAAAAAGGTCATGCCTCTAGCTTATAAAATTTTAAAGTCTGAACCAATATATACAATATTTAAGGCATCCCCAATAACATAAATAATGATAGTCATATTTAGATTTTAAAATCTTCAGATTTTGTTATCACATTGTCATAAATTAGAACAATAGTGAAAATGTTGGTAACAGTAGTTTCTGGTAAAAAATGTTAAAAGTTATTTATTTTCGTGTGATAAAGAATGATTGTCCCTGATTATGAATCTCTCGGGTGTGAGAATAATTATAAATGATTTTAGTATTGTTAAAACAATAGTTGAGAATTACAAGATTAAAAAAAAAATACAGAAAATTCTAAACATACCTTTTAAATTCCTCAAGTTCTCTCTCAACTTCATCCATGTTCCCATCTTCAAGATCCGATTCCGAACGTGGCATAAAGACCTCATCTACAGTAATAAAATCACTAAGTTATAACCTGTACATATATATATATATATATATCAAACATATTGGTATATTCAGTACAATCACTTTTGATAAAGTGTTGGCTTATTTTAAAATGTTATTCTGCTTTTTACTTTTTCATTCTTTATCACAATTAGGACTAATGAGTTTAAAAAGTTTGGAAATTGTCAAATCACCAGACCTAGCAAACTATCAATACAAGTATGGAATATGTGTCAGCTGAGCTAATGCCTTTTAACATCATTTAACCTTTTATGTTTACGAAGACATTTGCCTTTTTAAGAAACAAAATGTCTTCAGGAAGCACGACAAATTGCACTGCCTGAGGTTTTGAGTATAGCCAATGTGAAAATTGGGACAAATTAATATTTAAAATGATGGTTACGAGACCATTATATTTTTAGATCTAGACATGTCCAAAATAATATATATGACAATAAATTACATAAAAAATATACCATGAAGAACAGTTTTCTTTGATATTAAGTACCAAATAACATGCATTCCTAATGTTTTAAATTACCAATGTTTAATTACTTTTCAAAGAATATTTAAAAAATAAATAAATCCTAAATTAAAAAACACAGCAGCTCATAGAATGTTTTCCGAAATAACAGGAATTATGTCTATTCTTAAGTCATAATTAGATAATTGTATTTGAATTTAATATCAAATCCAGGCAAGACTAAGACAAAACTTACCAACACATTTAGACTCTTCTCCATTTTTATTCTTCTTTTTACCCTTTTTGCTCTTTGCATTCTTGTTCTAAAAATGTAACGAAATAAAAGTATGAAAAAACAATCGCAACTTTAACAAAAGTGACCTCCAAAACTAATTCTTAAAATTAGGAGAAATCTGAACCGATACTTATTTTCAGTAGCTATTCTATACTATAAGAACAAAACAGACAGGTGGATGAAGGACAATAACGTAATCTTACAACTAGTTATACACCATCAACTGAGCACGTTGTTTATTTAGTAACTACTAGAAGTCAGACACATGCTGTCGTATGACTCATGGTCTTTAGAAGAAACCCAGCACTGCCACATAGGCTACTCTTTCCAATTAGCAACAAGGGATCTTTTAGACGACCTTTCTCACAGCTAGGGTAACACATACCATGACCTTTGATAAACCATTTGTGGAGCACTGGTTGGTGTAACTGGTGTACACCTAGGATACCCTTTGAGCACTCAGGGTTGGAGTGGGTACTGAGATTAAAAATCTCATACCTCGACTGAGATTTGATCTCAGTACCTACCAGATGTGTGTCTCGACAGCTTAGCACTAGGGTCAATGTGTGGAGTGGGAAAATGCAGTTTTTTGACCACACCACTATAGTCTTTTAAATATTTCCCATTTTATACACAAATTACTCCAATACTGTAAATTGTAGATAAAAGTCAGTAAAGTAAGAACTAACAAATCCAGATGTTAAACAAAAAATGCTATTAACTTTGACATTACAGTATATACATGAAAGCAGGTCTAATTAATTTTATTAGTCTTAAAACTATAGCAGTCTTAAAACTACAGCACAGGAAACGTTAATTTTGTCCTGACGTTAGTTTGTTGATGCTCTGGAATAAAGACCAATTTGATGGTCTAATAAGAAATCTTATTAATGGCGTTTCACTTCATTACCTGCTCTGGTGACGTCCGGCTTTCAGTGGATTCTGGCTTCGGCTTGATAATGATCTTATTATTTTTCCCTTGACCTCGGACAACGTCACCATTTGCTGTTGGAATTGCACCATTGGGCACCATCTTTTTGTCCTTTGGTTCACTACTGACCACCTGTTTGTGCTGCTGGTGCGGAGTGATGACGATGGGTTTCACAGAACTCTTGGGAGGCTCAATAATTGTAGAAGGAGGGAAAGCTGTACCGTTCTGTTGTCTTTGGGGCTGGGACTGGGTCACCTGCTGTACAGTCGGAGTGTGCTGTTTCTTGCCTTTCTTCACCGAAGAACTCTCTGTTGGCTTCCCGACCTGAGCTGGTGCTGGCTTTGGGGACTGAAGAGGAATCACTGATGAAAAGAAATTATTCTTCTGAGTATTGCTGGAATTTTTGTGCTGAGTTTCCAAATATTTTGAATCACCACAGTTGCTTTTCTCTGGGATATGATTATCACCTTGCCCGTTTTGAGAAAGAGTTCTCAGACTAACTTTGACTTTCTGGCTGGCAGCAGGAGCAGCAGTGGTAGCGGAACTGGAGGTTTGGGGTTGTGACCTTGACTTTGAAGCATCTTTTTTAGTATCTTTGGTCGGTGGGATGTTACTACTTTTGCACGGTTTGGGTGACGGAGCATTTTGTCGTAAACGATTTATTGTGACTGCATCGTTTTTAGCTGGAGAATTTGAGTGATTTAAGAGAGGCCCGTTTTGTACTTTGGACAAAGATTCTTCTATTTTCTCATGACAAGATGTTTTAGGTTCATTTTGTTTAGATTTCTTCTTCTTGGAGGATCCTGATGAATGCTTGTCGCTGTTAATATCAGATGTAGAACCCTGGCGATCAGAACGTATTTTCTGTGTGAGAGACTTTTCATGCTGAGCTATTTCTTTCAACAGTTTTGCCCTTTCCTCCTCTGCTTTTTGGTCAGCCTACAAAGAAATCAAATATAGTTATGTCATGAAAATCATAATATTCCCAACCAAAATAAGCCACAATGGTTCTAGTATAGAATGTAATATAGTAAAATAAATTATTTAATGTCAGTCAATCATGCCATTTAATCAACAAATTTTGAAAAATTAGGTTGGTAGATATATGTATAAATATAAAAATAAACAGTTTAAAAAAACATAATACACTTGGTCTTGTTAATTTGATACTATTAAAATATGGGTTAAATAACAATTTTACATTGAGAGGGATAAACCACAAAATTAATTTTTAGACTACTGAATTATTTTAAGTTACTTCCCAAAAAAACTGGATTAATTTTGTGAAAAATCTGTTTGAGAGGCACCACATTTTATCAAATATTTTGACTTTAAAACTTAACAAAACAAAATAATATAAAGGTGTGAACAAATTAATATTATTTTTAGGTTCTGAAGGGCTTTTTTTGTTGGTGCACAATTTGCTATCTAGAAATATGTAAAAACAAAAATCCTATAAACTACTCTTGGTAATTCGTATTTATGGTTGGATCGCTCACATTCAACACCATATTCTCATTCTCACACTAAGTTTCATTCAAAATGTTTATTTGAAAATTCTCTCTCGATATTCAGAATCAAAATCCTCACCTTCAGTAAACCCCAAAATAATATTAATTCCTATTAGCTCTTCAAAATTTCTGTATAGTGCCGTGCTACCATTGCTAGTAATGTTATAAAAAACTTCATGAAAAAAACCCTGCATGTGCATTGAAAATGTTGATCAATAAAAGAGTTCTAACGCTTCAAAAATCTGCCATTTGCAATTGGGAACATTCTATGTACTTAGGTATTGTGTCATTTCCTCCCATAATGCATTTAAAAAACAGGAAATGTTAATTTTATAGGGCCAGTTCGATTGTCGAGAAATATCGCCTTCAGTATTCAAGCATTTGCACGACGTTGTCGAGAAAAGTCGCCTGCAGTGTCCAGAAGTTTAAATACATGATTGCAATTTACAATAGTTAGTGTTATATTAAATATTTGGTGTGGGTAAATACTGTTTGCGTATATTATGTCTTTTAAAATTTTACAACTTTTAGGATCTGCAAAGTTGAGTATGTTCCTGTGTACTTACCAGTCGCTGTTTTCTGCGTGCTCTCTTTGATGCTTTGGCACTTGGTTTGTCCTCCACCTGCCCCATCTCTGTCCCATTGATGAACCGCAGCAACTCCTCCAAACCCTTCATCTCGAGCGGGTCGGAATGATGAACCATATCATCTTTCCCATCCTCCATACATCCCTTGCCTTCAGTTTGCTGTTAAAACCATATCAAACAGGCATTGTCACAACCATGAATGGGAAAACTGAACAAAAATTGCAAATCTTCATTAAACAAAGAGTGCTGCCTATCACACACAGTACATATCTGGGAAATACTGTGTAATGAATTAAATTTAAGGAATGGAACCTTTAAATGTCATTATTTAAAACAATAATCAGTGCTCCGCCTGTCGGTCACCAGTCACCAAATGTGACAGAAATACAAAAGAGGCGACAAAATAGTCAATATGGCAAAAATGTGGTGATTTTTTAAAAAGCTTTTATTAATTTTTTTAAATTATTGTTATTTTTTTATATATATAAATATACATTCATTTTTTAGGTATTATGTTGCTTTTAAAAAGTGGAATGCAAATAAACAGCTTGATAAAAACTTACAGTGGCGATTTTTTTAATGTGGCTACAAAATTATAAATGTGGCAACTTTTAAAAACAATTGTGGCGACAAATACATGTTTGAAAACAGTGAAAAACAGGCCAGTTATCTGATAATGGTACAAAACATACTGGCTTCTCAAACTACTACTACACAAATTAGGATAATCCTGAATCAATCCACACAGAATTATTTTCTTTATAGCAAGTATGACCAGTGAGGATTATATCCAATGAGGATGACTTAGTTATATTAATTTTGTATCCTAATTACACTAAAAACATTCTAATTGAGAATAAATGGGTTTCTTGGATCTACTCTGAAGACCAATGAACATGTGATATAAAACAACAAACCCTTCGTTTAAGTCTTCTTCTCAATCTTTCTCTCATCTCTGCATAGTTCTTGCTTGTTTGTGCAGCAGGCGGCTAGAAATAAACATTAAGACATACCACTTACTTTTCTTTGTCAAACAGCCAGTAAACAATTACAAATAGTATATCAGAAAAATATTTAATTTCCTCCGTATATGTAGAAACCAATAAAGACCAGCTATAGACAAGTACTATTTTAACAAATGTCATTATATAATTACATTAGTTTTTATGAGATAATTTAATGCACCTTACTGACCTCTAGAAGTGTGAAAGTGGGTAAGTAGCTCAACATATATGATGTAAATGCTTTACAGAAATAGCTGGAAGAACATACGATGCCAATGCATTCGAGAAATGTTCAGGAAACCCACTGGCTGACTAAATGTATAGGATGCCAATATCAATGCTTATAACATTCTTCCCTAGGAAACATGCCCCAAGATGTCCATAAACAGCTCAAATCACAATCTCCAAACCCATTTTAAAATTTGTTCATATATGTCCAGTTTCCAAACACCCTATGTTATGTTACATGAAAAATATTTTATAAAGATTAGCCACCCCACTCGGAAAAATGCCAGACCCACCAATGAATGACTACATATTTAGCTGGAAAAATAATCCAGTCCTCTATAAGGATTTTTAATTTTTTTAATTGTATAGTAAACAAAACAAAAAACTCTTTATAATAACTAAAATAGCTATTATTACAAATAAAATGAAGAATTTGACTGATACAGCTAATTCTGAATTCATTGCTATATAACTGATTATTTTGTTGATCAAAACTGTTAAGATATCTCTTACTAGAGCACTGTTACTTACATTCCCATGGCCGAAGAATTCACAGTAGCAGCAATCACAGTATTTGCTCCCATCCTTCTGGTTGGAGGCCGAGGTGGAAGAACTCTTTTCCGAACAGCTGTCATCAATACTATCACAGTTGTCCTCGTTATGATTCTCACAATTCGGATCATTGCACAGTGTTGACGTACCCACGCTCACATTGTTCACCATTGTCGGCATCGTCACCGAACCCGTGCACCCACCTTGGTGTGGCACCGTCCCGCCTGCATTCTGGAACACTGGGTTCGCCGGGGTTTTATTATTTGCCGCGTGAGAACAGGGATGGGAGTTAATGTTTGTGTTTGCCATGGAGCGCATATTGTGTCCAGGCTCATCCTTATTCCCAGCAGCATTCCGAGGAGTATTCTTTAACAAATCTGGCTGATGCATGTGGGCAGCTGGTGAATTGTGGTTGTGACCCGGTTGACCTTTGTTTATCAGAGGCATGTTGTGCTTCTTGCAGTGATGGTTACGCTGCTGCTGTTGTTGTTGCTGCTGCTGTTGTTTCTCGGACCCAGTGGAAAGCGATGAGGTATTCCCACCTAATGTAACTGGCCGTGTACATGGCGGGCCATGAGGTCTCGGTAAATTGGTAGCAGGTGGAGCTGGGCTGGAACACTTGGGTACATTGGCACACATATCCGTATGAATCTGATCCTGCTGACTGGCACTGGAGACGTCAACAGAGTTGGGAACTGAGTTGACCAGATGGTTGCTTGTGATATTTTTGAAAGCACTTGTGGTAGTTGTACAGGTTACGGTCTGTGCTGAAAGACATGACAAGGGGTCAGTTAGATACGGCATGTTGTTGGTGAGAGGTGGCGGAGGCAGCAAATCAGAGCTCAGATGGTGGCTTCCCATCAAGTTTCTTGGATCAAACGTGTTGTCCCAGTCACCGTATGCATGATACAGATGGTCTTGAATACTATCCGGATTGTCGAAGTCAAGCTTAACTGGAAGTTTCGATGGCCGTAATGGACTGTGCAGATCATAGAGTTGTGGAGAGAGGATAGAGCGGATTCCCCTAGCGGGCATGTCATGAAGACCCGGTGATCCATGGATGTGAGGGAAGAGGTGCAGGTCGGCAGGTCGAGGGGATACGGGTATGTGTTGTGGGAGCGTCATGGGCATTGTCTCACCCTGTTGTTGCAGACACGCATGGCACTGACACTGGTTCTCTTCAGACTTCAGCTGAAAAACACAAACAAGCAATTTCACTTTTAGTGCTGCATTAAAGAGATCAAGATATGGTTTATCAGTTCTATACAATACACAAGTAACTTACATTTTGTTACAGGGAGATAGTGTAGATCTAACAAGCAAAAGTAAATGCTTCAGGTACTTCAAACAGATACAATTAAATTTCTATTATAATCATTACAGCTTTAAGGTGTCTCATTGGTCAATCCATTAGTAACGAGGTTTGTTCATTTCTCGATGAACGTAAATTGACGTCGTCATGGAACTTCTTTTTACCACCTTTGTTTACAAACTATATACCGGGTGACCTCAGGTCTTTAAAAAATCTTTAGTATTAAACTTACATAAATTATTTGCCTACTCTTTTAATAAAGATAATATTTTGGGCTGCCAAAACGATATTTGGATTCAACATAGAGACATTTTGACTTTCTGACATATTTGATCACGATTTCGATGACTTAATAGAATCAACGAATAATGAAAAGGGGTTAAAAGAAATGAAAAATAAGATGGAAAGCAACCCCGAGCCAAGAAAGTCGCAGATGTCAATATTCAGGTTTACAAATATTTGTTCTTTTGTATTCTTGAGCGTAATTTTTGCAATACTTTCCCAAATTAAATGAAAATAAAATATGAACTTGTTGGTAAGAAAAAAAATGATTCATAGGGATATGAAAAAAAAAACATCCGCAAACTTTTGTGTGAACGGCTTTGCCGATTCACAGTTTGCGGATGTTTTTTTTTGTTCATACCCCTATGAATTTAAAAGAAATAAGTTTATTTATTTATTTAACAACCCCCCCAGCACTAAAGTAAAAATCGGCTATTGGGGGTCATAAGAGACATTCCTTAATTATTAACAGTGACAAAGCTTTAGTGTACCATGAAGCACCACATCAATACTGTGCCTCTCACTGTTGAGGTCTGTGAACAATTTACAAAATTTCTCACTATACATAAACTTATTGAAGGAAACAAAAAATAAGAGATACAACATTTTGCAATATAAAAAAAAGCTGTTCTAAAATTTGCAAGTAAATGTATTTAATGTCGCTACTGAAGTAATTTTGAAAAACGTTCTTTGATTAAATTAAAACAGCACCTTTTCCAAACGATGTTTGAGTGAACACAAGATTAGCAGTTTCTCAGATTTAAACAGTATGAACATGAAAATCAGCATCCCATTAATGTATGAGTTGTAAATATTGTTGATCATTAAAACATCACTTTGTGAAAGAGTGTACAAAAAAAGTGAAATACAAATTACTACTTAAAGAAACATGCTGGATAAAGAACACTTCCTTACCATCTGCTCAGCCTGGGTTTGGGCAGCGATGCAATGGTGACAATCACAGGAATCAGATTTCTCTCCTAACGACAATTCCTCCGTCTTCTTCTCCACCCAGCTCTTCTCGTTTAGCCAGGCTTGGTGAATATTTTTCTGTTGCTCGGACTTGCTATCGCTGCTCTTGTCCGTCGTGTCGGTCTTGTGATTTTCTTCATCGCCCTCGTCTTCTTCCTCGTCGTCATCTTCGTCGTAATCAATGTCTGACTGACTGTCTTCTATTTCTTCAGGGATGTCATCACCGCTACAAATAAGAAAAGCCAAATCAAAGTATATTTTTTTACTCCTGTAATGAACAAGCCAAATCACATTTTTTACTCCTGTAATGACTGTTCAACAACAATCTATGTCTTCAGGGCTATGATCACCACTACAAATACACCAAATTAACATATTTTCATTTCTGTAACCACTGTCTTACTGACTGTCCTGTTTCTTCATGGATAGAATCAAGAAAAAATAGCCTATGCCGTGTAGTGAGTTTCTTATAAAGACTAGTTGCAAACACCGTAAGCTTGACACATAATAGCCACTGAATAAAAAATATGTTAGGGTGTTGTTAAAACTATCCCTTTCTCTCTTCTCGACCACGAGTTAAGTGTTGTTTGAGGGGAAAACTACTTTGGGTGATCTAATGACACACCAGCAAATATAAAAATATGTGACAGCAAATATTCATGGCCCTCAATACTTTGAGAAGTTGCAGGATACAACAGTCATGGTAGCCGGCGATCTTGGCATGCATAATATATATATATTACCAAAAACGAAAAGTAGGCGGTGACAAAAGCTGTTACGGGTGACAATTTACCACCGGTGACCGGGTACTTTTGAGGGCACAGAAAATGAAGTGTCAACATGACTTTCAAGCAGTGTCACTTACTGAAGCATGATAAACTAAAAAAGAAAAAGCCTTACTCGAAATGTTCAGGACAGTCGTCAAATGGAAGAACAAGACGTTCGTGTTCTACGAGTATAGGACTAGAGGAGCCACTGCTAGACGTGGTGCTGGACATTGATGGCGGAGTGACGTCTATCATGTAGCGATTGGGGTCGTGTGGAAAGTTGAATGTGTGGGGCGTGTTGTTACTCTCCAGAGCATCAGGATTGATAATACCGCATGTGATCATGTGAGTGATTGTGCATTCGTCGCATGGGCATCTGTGGATAGAAGAACAGGTATACAGAAAGTGAAAATATGTCAGGAAAACAGCACTCGACGTGTCAAAATCCAGTTAATTTTTCTCCTAAACTAGATCCTTGTAAATGCAATAAATATGGTTAGACAGATTATGAGAGAATATATTTAGTTGTGTTAAAATCCAGTGAATTTTTCTCCTAAACTGGATCCTTGTAAATGTAATAAATATGGTTAGACAGATTATGAGAATATATTTAGTTGTGTCAAAATCATGTGAATTTTTCTCCTATATTGGATCCTTGTAAATGTAATAAATATGGTTAAATAGATTATGAAAGAACATATTTAGAAAAGAGTAATGTAGTCAAAATTTTAATACAGAATGAATTAGCTGTTTAGTTTGCTGTTACCACAAGAAAAAAACACTTAAGAATTTTAGTATGATTGAATAGATCCTGCATGAAGTGTATGTGATGTGTGTTCTGCAAACAAACCTCATTCTGTTTGGGGTCATTCACAATTTTCATAATTATTATGGACGATTATCTCAAAGTGTATGAACAAAAAAATGTCACATATCTCCTTACATTCAAGACATCAGAAGTAGGGGATGCAGTGGCCAGTTGGAACATTTCTTTTACAGTCTAGATTTCACCGATACCTTTTACGCTAGTTATACTGTATAATAGGCTATGTAATACCATTACTACAGAGAACTACACTAATGATAGTAAACTAGCAGAGAAACAATGCATTGTTAACTTTAATTAGTCTAAAATAATAATACTTAACTGTTCCAACACAGTCAACATACCTAAACAAACATAAAATGTTATGCCAAATGACATTAACGTGATGAATACTGTCATTCAAATAACCAGTGTTTACATCTTGAAAAGCTTCTGTATACGAGAATGATTATTTACTAGCAATTAGCAAATTTCATCTCAATGTGCTATCTCACAACAGAATGGTTACTAAGCAAGTCACTGCAAGGAACATAATCAGGTATGCTCTTCTATGCACAACAGTTTTACGGGGTAAGCAATGTATCAACTTACCCCATGTTCCAACTAGCCCCGGTTCTCCCCTACGTGTGTGTGTACCATAAACCAACCTCTTTCTGTTACATCGGGGACAATGGCATTCATCAGCAGATGGCTTGCTTCCAGTCAACATGTTCCTCATTGTTTCTGTGAACTGAACCTCCATGCTGTAATGCAACATATCATACAGTAAACACATCATACAGGAAACAAAAAAACATTAATTAGGAATGTCATGACCATAGCACATTTTATAATAGAGTCAATTATAAACAGTAGTATTCCTTTTGTTTGTTTTGTCTTGTTTAATGAAACCACTAGAGCACATTCATTTATTAATTATCAGTTATTGCATGTCAAAAATTTGGTTATTTTGACACGTAGTCAAGTATGAGCCAGCCTCCAACAGGTTTTGAACCACTGTCATCAGCATGAGAGTCCGACGTTCTACTGTTGGACCACTGAGACTCAGCACAGTAGTATTCATTCTAACAGAATACTCGGTTACTACAAAAGTGCATTTGCCGAAGTCTTTCTGAACTTCATAACATAAGAATAGCAGAGAATCAAACAGGCTGTTAGAAAAGCTGGAAATCAACTTTCTTACTTTTTTAATTAAAAAAGGCAATAAAAACATAAGATATAGCACACGGCATCACATCAACACAAAAACAAAGCGAAAAAAACAATGTTTGTTTCTGGGGTATATAAAATAAAACACATGTAGATTTTTAATATTACCTGGATAGATTTTATTTACTGCAGTTTATCGCTACATTCTTTACATACTAACAGAAAATAAAATATTTACTGAATAAAGTTTAAAAGCAAACCAAACCAACCTGTGGGAAAGAGCTGTATTTTTGGGCTGTTTCTTGAGGACCTGTTCTTCTAATAAGTTTCTTTGAGCCTTGAAGAACTCCCAGTCCTCCTTCAGCCATTTCTGTTTCACTTTCAATGCAGTCTGAAATAAGAGTCATGACATTCACAGATGAATTTTATTATTAATGGAGCAGACAACATAGCTGCTTGAAAACCAAAAGGGTACAAGTCTGGGTTTGGCACTTATTGGTATCACTGAATGCCCCTAAGTGAGCTGCATCTGGTGCACAAATGGTGTGTGTGTAGGTTTCTGAAGCAATCCAACATTTATCTTGAAACCAAATGATATTCCATATAAAACTTGTGTTAAGTGAGAAACAGTTTTTGGCCCTTTTCTCCATTATCTGGTATCCCAACTTACACCATTTCGGTTCTAAAGCAGTGACTTATATACTGGTTAAAATAAAGATCTGATGATGGCTTTTGCCATAAAAACAGAAAATAATGTTGAACACCCAATAATTTAAAAGATGCAGTGAACAATTTTGAATTAAAAAACAAAATGTAAAATAAGGTCAACTTGCTGCTACATCTAGAGAGTTGCACACCACTAGACATACCACGTGCTATAGAAAAAACAAATGTACCATAAAGAAGGTTAAGAATTGTATGGTACAGAGGTAGAAATTAAGAAATTATTTTCACTAGCTTGGGGGACTAGTAGCCTTAAAAAATTACTAGTTCCCCATTTTAATTTTAAGATTTTGTTGATCCGTAACACAATTTTAGATGTTATGTGTAGTTCATGTTGAGAAGACAAATCATATTGGTGATACTAAGTTTTTATTGTTTTTTATTTTAGGCAAAAGGTGGTGTATAATATAGGTTTGATTGGAAAATTCTCAGTACGACAGGTATTATCTCAAAATAATACAAATTCTTAATACAAGATGGGAAAAAAAATATACTGGCTCGGGGCACTAGAGTCAGTAAGGATTTACTCGCTCCAAGCGATTTTTACTCGCCTTGAGTGAGGGGCAATCGTTAAGTTTCTATTCCTGTACTATATAATGAAGAGTCCTATTCAATTTTATCAAATATTTAACTACTGCACTTGCCAAAATATTAAAAACTGAAATGTCACTAAACATTTTATTAAAACATTATTTGTACAATAATTTCTAGAATAAATGAATTTAAAATAAAATAAACTCAATGCTGCTACCTGCTGTTCATTGTAAGCCTCTATGAGTTGCTGGCAGTCCCTCCACACCACAAGTATCACAGACATTTCATCTTGGAACTTGAGAAAGCGGTGCAGTAAGTTTGGATATGTGTCCTCATTATATGATTCTTTTGAGGCAGCACCCATCCTGCAATGACAAACACAACATGATCCACAGCGTGAACATTTTTAAATGTTGTTAAGAGAAGGAAGATAGTTTAATGATTCAACATGATCCACTGTGTGAACATTTTTAAATGTTGTTAAGCAAAGGAAGATAGTTTAACGATTCAACATGATCCACTGTGTGGACATTTTTTAAATATTGTTAAGATAGTTTAATGATTCAACATGATCCACTGTGTGGACATTTTTTAAATATTGTTAAGAGAAGGAAGATAGTTTAATGATTCAACATGATCCACTGTGTGGACATTCTTGAAATGTTGTTAAGAGAAGGAAGATAGTATAATGATTCAACATGATCCACTGTGTGGACATTCTTGAAATGTTGTTAAGAGAAGGAAGATAGTTTAATGATTCAGACAGTTGTCTGATCACATCTTTTCCAAACTAAGTTAACCATTTCTTGTCTGTACTCATGTGTTCCCAAGACAGAGCCATATAGAAAATAGGTATTAAAGTAGTGTTGGAAATAGAATAAAAATTATTTCCGTCTATTATTTCTTTCATATTAAACTGACAAGTTAATATTTTATAAATATATATTTAATGACACTTTACCTAATTTGGAATTAACTTGTTTGGGCTCTCGTTGATGTAAAAGGTGGTGTTTACTCTTGAAATTAAAAAATGTGTTAGCAAACAGGTGCTTTTCAACTTTATTGTAACAGACTATACCACATATTGCAACAGCAATGAAACTGACACATATTACTCTATATTTGGTATAGTCTCTTTCAGTAAAGTTGAGAAGCACCTGTTTGGTAAAATATTTCTTGTAATTTTAAGCGTAAACACCACCTTATACATCAACTAGAGCACAAACAAGTAAATGCTAAATTAGTTAAAGTGTCATGAAATATATATTTACAAAATATTTAATATGAAAGAAATAATTGACGAAAATCATTTTTATTCTATTTCCAATACTACTTTAATAACATGATGCGCAACCCCTCAAGTTGCCTGCGGCAAATGGCAATGCAGTGGAGACTGATTTTCATTCTCTGGGGCACTTTTTTTTAATCGCGGTCTAAATTGTTTTTTTTAAAGGTGTATTTTTTAAAATTATTAGAAAGTATACTTTACACTAAAATTGCCGTGGATACTATTTCTCCGCTGCATTTATTTTTCTGCAGTAATACTATAACAAGAACTTCTGCTAAATGACTAACAGCAGAGATACAAACCTCAGCTGGTCGACTATGATGTGAAGACTATTGTGAATGGCTGGATCGGTATAGACGATGGACTGAACGAGATGTTTGTTGTGCAGTTCCCAGGTCACATTGAAGCGTTTAATATGTTCTTTCTGTGTAGAAAATATAAGCTAGCTATAAATATGAGAAATGTGTAGGAGGAAAATGTACATGGTTATGAATATAATTTAGCAGGTAAGACTCACACTGAAAGTTTAGGGGTTCAATAGGCTTGTTCTAAAAGACTAGGTATTTATTCAGAATTTTTCACCATTGTTCTATGGATGAAGATATTGGGTATTGGTAGTGCGATTTTAGTCACTGAATTCACGTAATTGTAACATTATATTTATTAACCAATTTGGGACATTTATAGTCCAGAAATTGACAATTTCAGTGCCATTTGTCTTTGGGAAGGGGCTGACATTATCCCTTAAGACATTTTGAAAATAAATTATTTCCAGTCAGTGTTAATCTGCATACAGGTTACAGTTCCAAGAATCTACATAGAAATTTACTATATGCCAAACTGGTGGGGCTTTGTAGGGTTTGTGATTAGTGCTGGTCAGCACTCTGAAGTGCAGTTTTAACCTAACCAATGCCAACTATTGTGGGCAGAACCATGCTTTTTAAACGACAGCCAGGTAAACCATGTAAAACTATATCATTGTAGGTTTGTATTTACCAAGTCTTTGAGCCACTGAGCTGTAAGTCTGGATGCCACACAGAGTTGATGGTACTCGTCAAGCAGCAGGGAAATAAACAGTTTAGCCTCGGGCGGAGTCTTGTACCCACAATCCAGTTGCTTCAAGAGACGCACTTTCTTCTCTATGACAAACTCCCGAACCTGAGATTCCATCCTTAGGAACAGCTGATGTGGATCACGAGTACACAACCTAATGGGTGAAATAAACATTCACATATCAATGCACACAAATATCTATTCTATTCATGTTTAATAATAGTGACATGTGTGTTAGCAAAGACAGAAAGGCAAATGAGGTAGCGTAGTGACAATCAAAATATAACTGGTATTATATTTCTAAAAGACGGAAATTTGACATCCATGTAGTTATCTAATCTATTAACACATTAAACCTGGAAGGAGCAATTAAAATTATGAAAATAATATTAAAAACTACGTTGACACATGCAAGTGACAATCAAAGTTACAAGTGGAAACAAATTCTGAATGTCAATCAAGAAATTAACGTGGTAACTACACATTTTTTTTCAAACAAAACATATTGGATTTGTAAAAGAAAGACATTAACGAAAACATGCGTTTTTGGGAACTATCATGATGCATTAATTTCATGATGCTCTAATTCAATGATTTACAGTATTCAAATGAGAACTAGTTTTTGACTATCACTAAAAATATCAGATCACCCAGTTTTGCAGTTTTAAAGATTATTTTCACTCTGCAAACCATTCAAAAGGGTACAGGTGTTGTTTTTTTGAGGGGGAGGGGGGTGCTGAATCTGTCTGCTTTAGCATGCCAGTCAGCCATGCCCTGAGTACCACTGTGATAATGCACGCACAATTTTCAGATTAACTAACAATTTGTGTGATTGGATAAAGAAAAATGCAACAGGCAATCAAAATAAAGATTTTCTAGTCACTGGCTCATGTTGATACGGCATGCTGTCACTGTTTATGTCACTGCAGTTTCGACAGCATGTTGTTTTATTCAATTTGGATTGTTTGCCTCGGGACCCCTGGTAATTTGAATCTTTCTTTTCACACACCCATACAGGCGGAAAAAAAGAATATTCTGTTGGCTTTTCAAATCAAGTGGAGGATACAAACCGATGCACTAATTCTTGTATCTCATTTCCTCTATCATCTGTAAGACTGGGCTCCTCTGAACCATATACTGTGCGAATGTACGTCCGCAGGTCTGCCCAGCACTTCTGTAACTCTTGTGTCTCTCGGTCATGTTCCTCTTCAATCTCCCTGTACAACAAATATGAATACAATGCCACAGAACAAATTCTAAAATACAGTTAAAACTAACTAGGCAAATAACAAAGCTGTCAGTGATTAAAAGGAAAGGATGGTCCTCTATCAGGCAATTTACGATGGACATAATTTAATAGTTACATTTTAGGGGATATACGTTTAATTTTATGCACTAAATTGTGTTAATTTTAAACAGTAATGTTGAACAAAATTATCTTTATGACTGTCAAATATTCCAAAATGACATATTTGTACCAATGTCCATTTCAAAGCCTGTTGTTACTTAAGGGCTTTCCACAACCAATAATTTAAACATTTGATTTTTGAATTCTAAAAATATACCTCTTCATCTTGAACATTACAAATATTAGGACAAATAGAAACATACTGGACATACAAATGTAGCTATTACAAGCAAAAAATTTAAGTACGGCCAAATTAAAAAACTACCTGTGGTTTGGGTCACCCAACCGACCATATTTTCCAGAGCCCATAAAATGCAACTACAGACAATTTTATAACGGTGAGAAAGAAACAAAATTGTACGCTACCGACTCTGATCATACTCCATCAAAATCTCCAACCCATAACATTTTATCGGTAGTAAAAAATCTTTTTTTTTTCAAAAAGAAAAGCATTGCCGCAAATCTTGTAAGCATTGTCAACCATGGAAGATCATTTAAAGTAACGTGCCCACATTTGTCCCAGGAACAATTCAAAAATTAACCTTCAAAAAAAAAAAGTAAAAATAAAATAAAAAAGTTTTGGCTACCAACCTACCCTAATTTTCATCATCCATATGACCTGAACAAAGGGTATTATTTTGTTTGGCTTAATGTGTAATTTTTAACAGTTGAAAAGATATTTTACGTTCATAACTCGGTTAATACATGGATATTCATAGTGAAACTGGCCTTGGTTATGTGTAACTACCTTCTTTCTGTACATGCTTTACAAGTACACTGTGCCCCATTCTGATTCATGAACCTTGAGTTTCCCAAGTCAGGTAGGAAGGACAGGTTAGCAGAATCCAGCTGAAGATCGGGATCCTACAAGATAAAAACACCAATATAACAAATATATTTTATCATTTTTACTTACAAAAAACATATGTACAAATATTTTAAACAATAAACGAGGTTCATAAAACCAAACCAGTGAAAAATGTTATGATTTAAGAGGCTAATTCAAACAAAATAATGCCATGTGTTATGAACAGTTCCTCAACATCACAATTTGTATTTAAAATTATTAAAGTGTAGATACCCTCTTAATAAATAAATCTGTATTGTAATTTAAGTCAATAAAAGAAAAATAGTCTAAAAATAACTCGTGTTATGCAGCTGTCAGTTGGTCTCTGTGTCAGATGTTTTCACATCAAGGATAAAATTCTATCCTTGACATTTCAATAAAGTAAAACACAAAATTGTTAACTTACCAAAAGAGAAGAATCTATTCCGGATTTGGGTTCCATTTCACAGTCGGAACTTGCTTTAAGACATGAGGGACATACATAGAGCGGCAACTGAAAAATAAACATTAACTTTCTAATCGTGTATGCAATACAAATAATATCAAATTATTCTGACACTTTTATTAACCATGCAGTTATTTAAAATTATAAATATACAATAAAAACAAATGCTTGATAAATGTAGTTAATCAATTTTAAATTCTATTTAATCAGATTAATAATGGACAACCTCAATTTAATAGTAACATGAGGATTAATTGTTTTTAAAAAAGCTTATTTTGATTGATCATATTAATAGGTAAATCTGGAACGCACTAACTGATCTAATTTCAACAGTACTTTTTAAATAATATTATTAGTAGCATGGGTTGAATCTGGTCGATACTGTATCCAGATGTTTTAGTCAAGACTGGATAAAACATTAACTCAAATCAAAACTTACCAGTATGAGAAGACAAAAATGAAATTAATATTATCAGTATTTAGGAATCAAGATTGGAGTAGCTGCAAAACATTTATTTACTTTTATTCTGGCATACAGAAATATGTTTTTCAGTAAAAGTTGACTTTTTCCAAATATAGGCAGCTAGGACATCAATTATTTTGTATTATTTTGGTTAGTTGAGAGATTGCAATGAGGTACCTGAGTGTTAGCAGTTGAGTCTGTGTTAGCGAGTTTCTCATCCAGCGCTGTAAAAAGAAAAGGGTACATTTATACGCCATGGAATAACAGTAAATGAAAGAATGATGGCATTTGCCAACATTTTCAAACAAGTCATCAGTAAAAGTATATCCAAAACCTTTTATTGTTAATTTCACAAGCAAGTTTTCTAATTTAAATATACATGTATATTTAATGCAGTTATATAACTAAAAAATTGAAGGTCTTATCAACCTATGTATGTCACAACAAGTGAGGTCATTTTCCCCAATTTACAAAAGTGACCAACTTCATGTAGGTTTTTTCTAAATATTTGCTTTTCTGCATTTGTACAAAAAAAGAAATTGTTGCATATAAGACACCGAATTGTTAGCTTTATGTGTATTCAAACTGTTTGTTGACCTCTCCCAGTATGAAGTTAAAGTAATAGATTAACCAAATTTACAAATGTTTTGAGATATAAATATGGCAATTCTAAACCAAGTGACTAATAACATTGTCTCACATGGGTTGAAACTGCCATATCTATAACTCACAAAATGGTAACTGATCCTTCTGTATCCTCTGTATGATTACCACATAAAGACAAAATGTTTGTCCATTCTTTAACATTAATAAATAGCATGTCTACAAACTTCATAATCATATTCAGTCAGTATATAGTCTCATTCTGCAGACACATAAAAACATAACTTCATTGTAAATATAAATTTCAAAATGTAAACAGATGTTAAAACTTAGATATAACTATTTATTAGCAAAGAAATTTTTCCATGACTTCTGTGGAGAATGGATGTTAATTTTATAAGGTCAATATAAAGATATCAATGATGCTATGCACATCCAGACTTAATAGTAAAAGTACTAATACTACCAGAAATAACAGAGAATTCAGTCCAATCGCAAGAATATAGTATGATGTCATTAAGTATAGACCACTCGTCAGAACTTTGGTCAAGGTATTCACATTAGGGCATGTTATTAAATATTTTGCATATACACATAAAACAAAAGAATCAATGTATTTTATCCACTGTAATTTTTTTTCTGAACAAAGACAAATTAACCAAATATTCAAGAAATAGTTAAAATATATTGTACAACATTTTTATTGTAGGTTGGTAAAAAAAAGTTAAGTTTGTTTTATTTAATGATGCCTCCAGAGCACACTGATACGGCTATTAGGCATCATTCATATGGTCATTATGAGATATTTTTAAAGGAATCCCCCTGCTGCCACATAGGCTACTCTTCCTGATAAGCAGAAAGGGGCCTTTTATACGCACTGTTCCAGACAGGACAGCACATACCACAGCCTTTGATGAACCAGTAGTGGACCACTGGTTGGAATGGAAAATAGTCCAAACAGCAAATGGGTCCAGTGAGGATCGATCCTACGAGCTACAGCTTCACAGGTGGACTCTTTACCTTTTGAGCTAAATACTGCTCTATGTAGGTTGGATGAACTTATGAGATCATTTTCTATCCATGACCAACCTGTAGTGACTTTTCCAGAATCAGGCAGTTCCGTCTCACTGCCACACAGTAAACATGGACCTCGCTCGAAGAATGGGTTTGGACCACGAGGAAAACGAGGTAAAGGCAAGTCAAGCTCATCTGTTGCATCCATCATCTTTTCTATTTGCTAAAAAAAAAAATATACATATTTTTTCTACTATCACCATTTTATATAGTGTATTATTGCATCAAAAATATATATATATTTTTAAAATAATAAAATATTTAATCAACACAAAGTTTACCAGACTGTTAATACCCTGTTCTCATGCAGGCCCAGAACCAGCATATTAGCAGGGGGATCAAAATTTTATGTAGACAGAACTCACCAAACACAAGCACCAACAGCACTTGTAAGTAGATTGGGGAGTTGAGGGGGTGGGGGGGTGAGGAATTGTCTGATTCCCCCCCCACTGTCATAAAGAAAACAGTTTAAAACATTATTAACTGAACATTACCCTTTTGTAACTAAAATTTGGTGAAAATTGTAGAAAAATGTCAATAAATTAATGCTTAGTACCCAATCAATTCCACTTAAAAAAAATATACTACATAGCATACATGTAAGTATTGATTTTATCCCAGTAACAAGTTGTGTTTTTAAGACACTTATGTGATTTTACATTTGGCTGCAAGTGTAATGTACATGTATAATGTATGTATTAATTCATCAGTTGTGGTAAAAAAAAAAAAACCCAAGTAGTCAAACAATCTGCATAATAATTAGCATGGTAAATCATGTAAGATGAATGATTTTTAATTTTACAGGACTCAATTTTCAAACAAATCTATATAGGAAAAGAGAAATACAATTTTTTTTTATTCTGCTGTCAGTGGAATAGTTAATTCCTTTCTTAAGGCTCACCAAGACTGGAGGCAAAATATGAGTATTCCAGCTTTAGTAAAATAAATTACAAACATGCATTCACTGAAAAATAGATATCCAATATGACCGTAACTAGCGTAAATTTCACTAAGAACAACCAAGACTGGGCGGCATCCAATGTAGTTGGTTCTATGGCAATCCACCTATCTATACAACAACCAGGCCTGGGCGGCATCCAATGTAGATGTTCTATGGCAATCCACAGATCTATACAACAACCAGGTCTGGGCGGCATCCAATGTAGATGGTTCTATGGTAATCCAGATCTATACAACAAGCAGGACTGGGCGGCATCCAATGTAGATGTTCTATGGTAATCCAGATCTATACAATAACAAGGCCTGGGCGGCATCCAATGTAGATGGTTCTATGGTAATCCACAGATCTATACAACAACAAGGCCTGGGCAACATCTAATGTAGATGTTCTATGGCAATCCACATCTATACAACAAGGCCTGGACAGCATCTAATGTAGATGTTCTATGGTAATCCACAGATCTATACAACAACCAGGCCTGGGCAGCATCCAATGTAGATGTTCTATGGCAATCCACAGATCTATACAACAACCAGGCCTGGGCGGCATCTAATGTAGATTGTTCTATGGCAATCCAGATCTATACAACAATCAGACCATAATGCACAAATCCAGTAAAGGTGCAACCACTGAAAATCCTTTCCATTTTTTTCAAACTACATGTATGTTGCATTCACAAGGGTTTCACATGATGCAATATTTCGCTAAAATACTCCTAAATAAAATAGGTGCGAGTCATGGTTGACGCAAAATATTTCCATCAGTTGACTTTAATTTTGTTTAATACAAAATAAACAAAAATTTATGAGAAGAAAAAGCAATGGATATACATGTATTATAATGATAAAATATTAGATAATGGATATAATAATTATATGCATGTAATATAAACAAGCCAATTATTCAGTTATGCGAATGAAATAATATGTCATAGGTGACTCCCATTTTTGAATTCTTGACTCCCAAAATAAAACCCTGTGAGTCATGATGACT
>JAULBS010056187.1:0-23110 GCA_032355785.1 Symmetromphalus regularis | reverse complement strand
GACCTGTCCCCCCTCGCCCCCCCCCCCCCCCCGGATTTACGCCCATGATATCATATACTTTCAACGTGTTTACCTGGATATGATGTATTACCGTGATACTGGCTATTCCTTTTTTTCTGCTCGTGCGTCTTATTTCCAGACTGCATATGAAGATTCTTTAACACAATTTGTTTGTCCAGCATAATTTGTTTGTTTGAATTTGTATACAATTGCTGCATGTTCTGGTCTTGATTAATTGGCAGTGACTTCATGACTGCCATTATGAAAACAAGTGTCCATAACGCGAAAAAAGACACAAGGTATTTTACACGAACAGTTCGTTTCATGCTGACGAAATAAGGTTCAATATAATCACGACAATACGGTGGACACAAAACAAATACAGTTTAAAATCTCTTCTCGTTAAGCAGATACACAATATGAATAATTATTAAAACATACACTGCTTTTTTGTGAATCGCGTGTAACAATTCGCAATTTTCAGTCGCATATCTTAAAAGCTTGCTTGTTCTTCTTTTCACGCCAGCACACTATGGCAGTAATTATGTACTTCGATAATCTTTTCACATTTTTGTAATTAAATCGTGAAAAATAATTCACAATTTTCGATAATATAACAGAACCAAACATATAGACTTAAACAAAGGTAATGTTCTAAAGTAAATGTATTGTATGAACAGATTGACAGTGGTACACAACCTGCTGTCAAAAATCTGCATGAGCCTGTTAAAAGAATTAGAAGATTTGTGCATTAAGTAGCTTGGTTGCAACATGTGTTAGTGTAGCTTCCAGTTTTACCCACAACTCAATATGTTGAGTGTAATAAAAACAATAAATTAACAATAAATCAGTTGAAATGGCAGGCAATTAATACAGAAATACTAATGCGAATATAACCGATAATGTCAGTAGCGGATATGGGGTGTGGTGTACCTTTCTTCGCTATTTTAATTTATTTTTACGTACTATTTTTGTAAAATCGGGACCCGCTCTGTTTCAGGTTAGCGCCCCTGGGTGGGTGAGTCGTAATTATGTTCCTGTGCGTTTCTCCAGTCATGTTATATATGCCTATACAAGTGCGAAAATTGCTTCCAGAAAGTGTGTGTGTAGGGGTGGGGGGTGGTGGTGGTGGTGGTGGTGACGGAACATCCCACTGTTCAAAAAGTGTGGGGGAAGGGGAGAACGGAACCTCTCCCATGTCCAAAACGTGGGAGAGACGAAGCATCCTTCTGTCCAAAAAGGACTCCATTATAGATTCCCCTGTGCAGTTAGGTATATTTGGGCTAAGACCACATGATTAAGTGTTACAATAAAGAGAAATACTGTTAAAAAATATTATTTAGGCATTTAAATTTAAATTTTTCGAAGCAAAAAGTAGGGGAATAATTATAGTGGCGTCCCCCCTCTATATATGTGACGGTGTTCGTCCACTTGCCACTAACCTTAATAGTGCCTCTTAATTACCTTAGAGTTTGTGACCACCTTCTTAGCACCTCTTCTGTGCGAGATAGCTCTGAACCTCTATACTGTGTTAAATGTGTGTTTGTTTAGTACAGTAATTAGTTAATAACTCTACGGGTACTTAACATATTTGCAAGTTTTATATAGGAAACTTTACAGCGTACATGCCTGTACATATTATGTTCATTATGTTATTATTAATATCTTATACATATTAAGATATTTAGGATTTACTGCTTAAAAGATCATTTTAAAATACGTTGTCTAATGTGCAAGCATGCTATGACTTAATGATAGAAAATTGATCTAAACGATTATTACCATTAGCTTGGGCGTCAAATTTCCTGTCACATACATATTCTTTTATGTTATAACTATATGTAGAAATTGTACCATTTAATTTCTATAACTGTTGGTTCTTCAACTTTGGCATCTGTATATTTGCGCAAAGACGGAATCATTGGTTATAATGTGATTGACAATAACAATACATGATATATAATATGGAAGGTTTTCATAGAATAATATATATTTTATTCAACATCTTCAAGACGACGTTCCACAAGCCGAATGTTACTGGAGACGCCTGTCAAAAATAGCTTAATAACTTTTTTACACTTGGCACCCCATAGTCAGGAACTGAGTATTCTTCCTGTCTGTTGCGCGATCTTCACAGAGGTTGTGAATCAAAGAAGAGCTAGGGTAATTGCTATTAGTATATAGAGTCCACATACAAATGGATATGTTATCTCTTGAATGAACGAATGAATGAATTAATTAAATTTTAAAATCATTTTTAAAAATTATTATAAAAACATTCTTGGTGCCGAGATGTCCTAGTTTGTCATTTTTATGGTGGTGAGTTGTCCGTCCTCCGATCAGACACATATCTGCAAAAGGCAGTCTTGAGTAAGTATAGGCAACACCGAGGTGATCTATACTTATGAATCACTACAAAAAACAGTGATAACACCAAATGTTCGCCAAAAGTGAGTGTAATATCTATTTAACAAACCTCAGAATTTTCTTCAGTTAGCGGCTACTAGAAGAAACCAATCACCACCACAAAAACAACTCTTTTCAATTTTGTTATGTTACATTTGACTTATTTTCGTGCTTATATCCTAATTAGGTTCAAGCACGGTGTTCTGAGTACACAATTTAACTTCCTTTGCTGTTTTTTTCAAAGCGTAGGTTACGGTTAGTATAAGCTAGGAAACCAGGTGCCTCTACTCAATGACTATGTTTATTCATTGGTGTAGTCTGGGCCGGATTTGGACATTGTGAGGCCCGGGGCACTTTAGGTTCGGGGCCCATCAACATAGAAATTAATTACATGACCAAAAAAAAAAAATATAATAATAACAAAATGAATGAATAGAACTAATTTTATAAAATGGTGGCCGAAGAAGTTTTCGGACCCCTGAATCCATCTATGAATGCATGGGCAGGTCGGTGAAATTTCTGATGTACGGTTAAAATAGATTGCAGCAAAACGAGCGTTCTTTCATTTAAAAACTTGAGGGGTCCGAACCGAATCGGAGTCACGAAAACTAGCGAGAGTTACCGAATAGTTACAGGCAAAACAAAAAATACCAATACAAACTGAGCCATATTTTATTGGAATTAGTTCCCTTGTAATAAGCTCTTCGATCACACGGAAGTAAATATTTCCATAGTGACAGTTCATGGCGGCCATATTTTGTTTTTGACAGGCGAATTTATCAAGTTTTATATCTGCAGGCGTTTAATTATAGATATTTGGATGCGTTTTTATTTTACCTACTAATCATAAGTCATGAGCAGTGACGCAATAAACAGGTAATGTTACATAAGTGTAGCATGTCAGAAGATCGCAGCATCGATGAGTTGCAATACACCCACACATTTTCAGATTTTGATTTTTTGTCTTGTCCAAAATGGAATGGCTGATCATTAATTATTGGTTATTGGTTGTCATCCCGTCCAATGCGGGCTATATACCAGCTATAGAGCAAAGGCCTGCAATTTTCTAGCTACAAATGCTTCAATTTCCGACCAAAACATTGCAAGAAATATCTATAAAATTGTCAACTTACGCACTTATTTAAGTTATTACATCCCATTTCACAGTAAATCCCACAGTATCAACTGATTTCACCTTCAACCGCCGACAGATTTAAAAACAACATGGCAGTTGAACAAATACTTCACAAATATGAGATGGAAGGGGAGGAATGGGAAATGAAGAGAGGGATTGTTGGAGGAGTGGCTGTGCTTGTTGTAAATAAAAATAGTCAAATATTACATTGTGACTGGTTTATTTAATTTTTTAATGGCTCTACAGAGATCGCGGATGAACAGAAAGTTTCTTATTTGTGACATATTTGTTTGACGTCATGTTGTTTTTAATGTGTCAGCGGTTGAAGGCAAAATCAGTGGATACTGTGGGATTTACTGTGAAAAGGGATGTAATAAGTGCATAAGTTGGCAATTTTATTGTATATCTAGATATTTTTTGGTCGGAAACTGAAGCAATTGTTGCCAGAAAATTGCACCATTGCATCTTATGGGTTGCCAGCTGAACTTAATGCAATAACCAATAATCACAAAGAATTAAGTTCCTGAACTAGAATTTGCCCAACTCCAATCCAAACATCTGCTGTCACGTTTTGTTAGGCTATATGATATCGGCTATTAATTTTATATCAGATTCCTGTCTACCTTGCAAGTATTCTAAGGGACGGTCCATAAATGTCAATGGTTTTCATAATCCTAACAATGTTAGGATTGTTCTTAGGATTAGGTTTGACTCCCTCCCCTAATCCTAACATAAAAACATTGATATATAATTTATGCGTATTCTATTTCAGACTCACAGTGGTCGATGATGTATTGATGCAGTAGATTGTAGAGAGTGCCGCCACAAAAACTAGCCCCAAAATACCGGTTATGGCATGAAAAGCAATCAGAACTTGGCATTTTCCTCGTCCCCCTTGTTTCGAATTGTAAGAAACATTAACCTTCGATGGACCGATGTTTTACCTGAAAAGCAATCCGAACATGGCTTTTACCCCCTGCCCCCCTTCCGAACATTGTTTGGATTGGATTGTCGATATTTATGGACTGTTCCTAATGAGAGTAACTATCCATTGTTTATTGTGTTTCAACCAACATCCACAGCTGAGTAAGCTATAATCACAATTTAAATTTAAAAAAACATGTTCTAAATAGAAGATCATTCAGGCCCGTTGGAGCTAGGGTTGCTCAGCCCCCCCCTACAATTTTTTTTTTCGACAGTTTTTAATATAGTTAAAAATATCACAAATAATAAGCCGAATACACCAGAATCACTATAAAGGAAGATAATATTTTAAAATTTTCCTTGTGGGGCATTGTGCCTAGAGCATTCGACGTTTTGCACAACACATTTTATACACCCATAAAAATCAGCACACCCACTTTGAAAATCAGTCCTATGTTACTGTCATTTGCAAAGGAACTATCCTTTTAACACTACATATACATCAAAACAAAACAAGGAGTTAGCATGTCAATTATTGGTGTGGCCAAACTGGTCAGACAACTTCTAGGTCTATGGAAACCAAAGAATTAACAACTGATTAAAAAATAACTAAATAATGGCGAATTGATTCTATTTGACTGCTCTAAAAGTAGATGGTAGGCTTAACTAATGGACAATTCGAATGTTGACCTACCAAGTCTCCCACATTAGGCTTCGTCAGATATTGTTCTCCCTCTGTTTCTGTTAGTTTATTTTAACAGTTTTATCTTTTACAATTTTAGTGATCAGACTCCTGGGATAACTGAGAATGAGCCGGCCACAGATGGTGAAAACCAGCCTGCTGCAGATGGTGAAAATCAGCCTGCCAAAGATGGTGAAAATCAGCCTGCAGCAGATGGTGAAAACCAGCCTGCCGCAGATGGTGAAAAACAGCCTGCTGCAGATGAAGCGGCCAAAGATGGTGATGCAGTGATTTTATCTGTTCCACATCTGCAACCAACAGAAGAAGAACCTGTTGCTGAATCTGAATCCATTCCACTTCCGACACCAAGTGACATGGCCATAAAGTTCATTGAATCTATTGGTTTGTCATACACATTTTATGTGAAATTCAATTTTAATTGACTATGATTTTAAACTTGGCTAATAGTGATAGACTTTCACATAGTTGTCATTTAAACACTGTCACTGGTCAAGCAGCTTGTTATGTAATTGGTAGTCATAGTTACCAACACAACAATTTTTTCGTAATATTTATGATTTTGAATCACCAGTATGAAAATATGTTTTTTTCTGAATTCCTGTCATTCCCGATCCATGGTTTCCAATTCAGATGTAATATTTCATACAGGTGCAAAGTACAATCCTCTTGCAACCGAAATGGCATCAACAAGCTTTTGTTGAATGAAAGGCAAAAAAAATACCAACAATGCTTAAAAAAATTGTTTTTCAATTTCCCCATTATAAATGATAGTAGACATTCAACAACAAAAACAATGTTGACCTTTAAGATGACAGGTTTATTGTATAGGGACCGAATAATTTTGGAAAAATGCAGGTTCTGTGTAAATGTGAAAACCTCATCTCAGGCTTGGAAATATTTATTTTAGTTCAGCTGGTCAGAATGTCCTGCCAATCAATTTGTGTCGGATATTAAAGAAACTGGTCTAATTGCACAATTTAACATGCAAAAATTAAAAAAAACAAGTTTTATAGTGTATGCTTTTTATTATTTCATTTAGTCACATTTTAAAAATAAACATTGACTTCCTTGAGCCAATTTTACATAGAAATATAGATTTTTGCTAATTTTATTTAAGTGTGTGCGTACGTAGGTGGGTGGATGGATGGATAACAGCAGTGAAACATAACAGGGAAAACCTTTTTTATATTCAGTGTTTATCTTATGAACATTAACCTGTCATCTCATTGGGTAGTTCCATATTCTAATCAAATCATTGTGACTAATGATTACCACTGCTAGCTAAATTCGCATACGTCAATGTGACATTCATAAAATTTAAGCAGACTGTAAAAAGGACGTGCCTTATAACTAATCGGTTCATTTTTGTGTTTTTAGATGAAAAAGAAGACTTCAAATATTTAATGTTTGAGGATCATTTGGTAACAGTATCTGACACGGGGAAAGAACTCGGAGAGTTCTCCGTCACGATAGAACCCACCAAGTACAAAGGCCAAGACTCATTCCTCATCCATGCCAACAGCCATGGTGCAGTGGACAATGTTCCTTGTGGAACGTCCATCACCTGTTACGTCTCCAAAAAGCTGGAAACTCTAGAGCAGCAGCATCATGAATATGTTAAGGTTCGTTTTACTAGAAATTCATTTCTAGAACTTTTATATCTGTGTCTGGGCACTCCTGCAGTTCTTCTATATTCTTTGGTGTTTGTTGCACCAACCTTTTTATTTTATTTCTGATCACCGATCTATTGACATGCGTTTTAGCTGAAATGGAATTAAAAACAAATTCCATTTTTATTGAAAATGTACCACCATTAGAATAAATGACATTTGCAAAAGAGAATAAACCGCTGCTACAGAACCAAAAGAGTGTAAGTTGGGGTAGCAGATAATGAAGAAAAGGGTCAAAAACTGTTTCTCACCTGGACAAAAGTTCTCTGTGGAATATCTTTTGATTTCAAGATAAATGTGGGATAGCTTCAGAAACCTACATACACCCTTTGTGCACCCGATTCAGCTCACGGGCATTCAGTGATACCAATAAGTGCCAAACCCAGACATGCACCCTTTTGGTTCTGAAGCAGTGAAGTAAAAATATTACTATTGAAAATTTACATACTTTATCAAGTTCTGTGTACCCAAATGTCTTTCTAATTAAAGAAATAATGTTTGTAAATCATTCAAACATGTTGAATGCACTAATGACTGAATATATGAATATCTGTAAGTTAAAACAAGTCATAAATGTTTATTTTAATTTCACCTGGTGACTTTGGAATCTTGTTAAATACATAATTAGAAATTAAAAAAAAAAAGATATGGTCTTAAAAACTTTAAATTTTATTAAAAGCATTAAGTAAAACAAATTTTAGGGTAAATATAGCAAGTCCTTCAATCTGGGAGTGAAAGAAAGTGCATCTTTAAAAAAATAGAGGGATTTTAAAATCAAATAGTGCTGACTGATTCTGAAATGTTTTCTTTTTGTACTTAATATTTTCTATAGCTTGAAAACTGCCCTCTTGACAGAAAGACTTGTATTACGAAACAAGAGGATGGCTACCTGGTCAACAAAATCATTACACAGGGAGAGGTAAGTTTATTTTTTATTTTTACTGACAGTTCAGTAATAGTGGGATTCAGCCAAAAATGAGACACCTCAACTTTTGAACATACTGCATATTATTTAGTTTTAATTTCAAATGTGCAGTTTGATGCGTTACATTCGAACCCTGTGTTTGTATTTTTACATATAATTGAAATGAACCAGTGGTGCCAGCCTTAAAATATGATATCTTGCCATTCCCAATGACAAAATACAAGGCTGATATAGGAATTGTGGGAAAAGGATGGGTAGAAAGATATTTTTTAAGATTTTTAATTTTGGAGGTAGTGTGTGTTCAAAGTTAATTATGACCACATAATGGAAAAAATGAAAATTTGTGTTCTAAGGGATTGGGGTAGTCTGGACACTTCAGACCTCTCCCAAATGAGTGTATTAAACAGCAGAAATGATGGGTAGGCAGGGCAGCCAATTTTGAAAAAGTCAATCTTAATTCAAGCTCTATCTTTGTCTTATTTCAGGATGTTCAGAGAACAGCAAAAACATGGTCTCTTGAGAGTATGAAGGGCTTCATTTCTGAAGGTAACTGTCTTTCACAAAGTGTTAATTCTTATTAAATGAACATCTTTATACGTGTTGGTTGAACTGGAGAGGGGTGGTGATGGGATTCATTTCTGAAGGTAATTCTCTTTCAAAGAGACTGTTAATTCTTATTAAATAAACATTGTATGCCTCCGATACCGCAGCCGTGGGTTTAAGAAAACAGTGTACAAATAAAAACTTCAAAAATATCTGTAGAGAAACATATTTACTGTATTATTTACTGCGGTGTTTTGAAAGTGAATGACCTAATAAAAATTAATTCAGTTCAGTTAAGTATAGTCAATCCTCTCCATTTAAGTAAAATGATTACTTGCACTCGCCGCGCACAGGAGACGCGTTGGACAGATTTTCTAAGTGGGGTGGGTGGCTATTTTACAAAGTCGGGGGAATAATATTACGGGTGTATAAAATGTGCTGTGTGAAACCATGAAGCTATAACTGAAACAAAAACTGGTGCAAAAAAAGAGGGGGGCTATGCTACACTAGACCCCCCCCCTTTCTCCTAAGGGCCTGCACTTGCCTTTCATTATTTCATTTTTAGCCTACAAAATGTGAAAACTGTCAAAATTGATCTCCTTATTTCATATTTTCACAGCTGGAGTGATTATCAGCTAAGCAGTGAAACAGTGGAAAGACTGATACAGTTTGCCAACTGTTACTTATGTTTTTGTTTGATTCCAGGCTCTAATCTACTACTTCACCGACTGCTGATTGAAAAATCTCTACCAGAGGACCTTAATTTTATATCTTTTGACTCAGACACGAATCTCTGTGAAGCCACTTTTGTAAGTTCCAAAGTAAACTGACTTGTGTTTATTTATTGAAGCATGGTGCATCTAAACAATATTTTAATAAATAGCAGAAAATAACAAAATTTAACACTTGTTTATTTAGTACAGTGAAGTTCTGAGCATAATTTCTGTGGACTGATATTTTTATATTTTACAGTGGCGGATCCAGAAAATCCATTTAGAGAATCCGGATTTTTTAACATGTAAAAATGTAAAAAATTGCCAAATTTAGGGGGGCCGTGACCCCTGGAGTCCAACCCTAGATCTGCTACTGCTTTAATCTAAATTTATATCTGACTGTTATTACTAAACATGAACTTATCTAGTGTACGAAGTCTCATCTTTAATTGTATACCGTAATTGGACTATTTTCCATAAAAGTGGTCTATGATTATTTTAACAATGGTTAAGGTGTTCCATGTCATATATGAGAAAGCATATTACTAATAAACAAAATGTAGCCTATGTTTTGGTACAACTATTGTTATTTCCAGTGTGGTAGCCACCATGAATGCAATATTTTTTTTTTTAATGAATCATATGTGATTACAGAGTATGATCATAACAAAACCTCAAATTTTTCAAAATTATGAATTATCGGGTTCTTGTATGTAGGTCTTCAATTATTTAAATTGTCTGTTAAAAAGATGCTACTGTAATTGCAATAATTAAAGATTTTTATCTTTCTCATTTTTCTTAGCGAAGTCTTGAAGAAAGAACACAAACTGTTGAGGGAGTTGAACTAGCAGTCCTAGGAATAGAAAGAACAATCATTTCTACTGTTGACCTCCCCACCACGTGGCAGTCGTACTTCACAGCTGATGGGTTCGCATTATTCACATTTCAATACTCGTACTGAGATTAAAACATATCTTTTTTATCTTATTCAATAAATATTGTTACAGCAGTCTAATTTAACCAAGACATTTGCTGCGCAGTCCCGTTCCTTTGCTGCAAAGCCCTCTCAATTTCACTTGACAAATATTGATGTATCCTTTTTTTCCCCTGCTTGCCCCATAGGGAACTCACATTTTCCATTGTGCCCCTGACGTGTCCTCAAGAATTGCCTTGTTGCTCTCTTGATTCCTAGGAATCCAAGGCAATCATGGTCGTGCCCCAAACACCAATCATGGTCGTGCCCCAAACACTGGTCCAACCCCTGTTGCTAGAATGTTATGTTGGGTGCACTGTATTGTATAAATTCATTTACTAATGGGTAATAAACATAACTGAGATATTTAGTATTATTGATCAGTTTAATGTCTAGCTGTTTATATAGACTTGGAACATGTTGTAAAATCCTCATAATGAGAAGAACAGACAGACTTATAGTTTTAATAAGATTTTGTTTTATGCAGGTATTTGTCTAACAGAGTACAAGTTGGATCCCCAGTTACAATGAAGCTTGCACGTGTTCCTAAACCCATTGAGAGAGGTATGTTTGGCATTTCTTACTGTACAGCTTGCTTTTATGATTTTCTTTCATTAACATAAAATTTCAAAAAGTTTAATGGTGACTATAGAAGGTCTGTTTATAATGAAAGTAAAGTTTGTTATATTTAATGACACCTCTAGAGTACATTGATTTTTATCTTATCATCATCTATTGGACGTCAATCATATGATCATTCTGACATTTATTTAGAGGCAACCTGCTGCCACCACATAGGCTACTCTTTCTAATAAGCAGCAAGGGATCTTTTATATGCACTTTCCCACATACAACACAGCACATACCACAGCCTTTGATGAACCAGTTGTGGACCATTGGTTTGAACAGAAAATAGCCCAAACTGCAAATGGGCTACTGATAAGGACCGATCCGATGACCGACCGCTTCTCAGATGGACACACTACCACTTGAGTTGCATCCCGCTGTAGTTATGACAATGCTAGTGCGTGTACCTGAAGCCAGTGAGAGAGGTATGATTGACATTTCTGACCATGCTGTTCTGTATTGTAGATGAAGAGCCACCAAAGCCAGTATTTGAGAAAAAGCCTCTCAACTGGGAGGAAGACATGCAGATGTATTCTAAGTTTCTTGATAGAAAGGTTTGTAATTTGCTTGATTGGTTGTAGGTATTTCTATGTTTATATCCAATTTAGGAGAGATGAAACCTGTTGCCGCCATACTAATGTGGCTACTCTTACTGATAAGCAGTAAAGTTGTTTTTTTATATATTCTATCCCACAGACAAGATAGCACAAACCATCTCCCCTTGATAGAAAGGTTTGTAATTTGCTTGATTGGTTGTAGGTATTTCTGTGTTTATATCCAATTCAGGAGAGATGAAATCTGTTTCCACCATACTACTCTTACCGATAAGCAGTAAATTTGTTTTTTGTATGCACTATCCCACAGACAAGATAGCACAAACCATCTCCCCTTTACTAAACCAGTTGTAGACCACTAGTCGGCATAAGTGGTGTAAAACTACCTACTGAGCCTTGAGAACTCACTCAGGGTTAGAGTGAGTTCGTGGTTAAAAATCCATTGCCTAAACTGAGATTTGATCTCAGTACTTACCAACTGCAGCCCCAGTAGCATCGGCATTACACCATCTGTCTGAATTTCAAAGACCGTCTGCTAGATAGTATCAGAACAACTACCTATGACCCCTCTCCCGAGATTCCCACCCCTGACAATTATCTATAATTATGGCACAGAGGGTAGTTATCTGAGAGGTAATTGTCTGGATGTAGATATCCAGGGGGTAGTTGTCCTAGAACCCTGCTGGGCATGAAATTAAGCACTTTCTTAACAGGCCTAGTATGAATTTTACATATGGCCTAGTTGGGAATTTAAGTTGGTCCATGTGCATAATTATTAGTGATGTCTGGATTTACTGTGTTAAATATGAACCTTGAATGTCCACATCCAGATTACTAAAATAACAATTAACCCGATGACAGATTAAAAACATAAAAAAAAGAAACAAAAATAAACTCTTTTTCTTAAATGATTTCGTTGAATATAATATGTTTTATAAATGTTTCCTAATTAAACCATAACAGTTTATTATAGATATTTTAAATAAATAATTAGCTGTATTTATCTTTCTACAGGAGGAGTTAAAAGGTGACCATGCAGTGTATATGCATCACCACCCCGAGCTCAAAGCACTGCTGGCAGACTTTTTACAGTTCTTGTTACTACGGAAACCAACTGATGTAATATCATTTGCCGCAGACTATTTCTCTGCTTTCTCAACAGTGATGCCTTCCACAACTCCATTCAATGCATCGAATGCCCCTACGCCTTTTCCAGGAAGTCGCATGAACACTACCATTGAAAAATTGAAATCATCAAGATAGGAAAAGTAAAATGTTTTAGAGATGATACTTGACAAATTATCACTGTTATTGTTTTGGTTTTAATGAATCATTTCATCCCGTTGTATTTTAGAAAAAAAAGGACATTGTTGACAGTAAGTTATTTACATTGTCAAACACTTTTAATGGCAATAAGAAATTCTAGGCTCTCTGTTGTCAATTAGTTGTATGTACTGATGTCAGTATCTTGTCCTACATTCATCGTTTGATAATTAAACTTAAACATTAATTTAATAATTGAACTTTAATTATTAAGAAGCATGTGTTGATAGGATTATAGTTAACTCTTTATATTACACTACAGGTAATCTCACCCATTCCCTTCTGGTATGCAATTCTATTTAAACACTTTGGCATGACAGTGTTCACTTTTTCATGACATTGGCAACATTTGAACATTTTGCATTTCACTGTCATTATTATTAATTATAAAATAATTGACCCCCAGTAGCATTCATACATTTCCAACTGTGAGTTTACTAATGAAAAAAAATACAACTTTAAAAAAAAAAATTTTAGTCCACGGAAAACAAATGCTACAGAGAATGAAAAACTTTGCAGCTATCTCATCGACATTGCCGATTGCCACTGGCAATTTCAGGAATTGTGGTTTAATCTGTGGCTTTTAGGTATCCAACATAAAAATATTTGTGATGTGATCTATAGGGTAAAACATCTGATGTTACATGGGTTACTCTTTTCCAGTTAACAGTTGGGGATCTTTTATAAATACTTTTATAAATACTTTTCCAGAGATGGTAGCACATGTAGCCAGTCATGGAACTGTGGGTTCACTGACAAGTATTGATCTGCCACTTCAATGCAATGTCTAGCTTCCAGAAATTGTGAGCTCTCAATCAATCAAATTTGAGATATATGCTTGTGTTGAAAAATTACATTGTATAAGACACGACTTTAAGTTATTGATTTTATTACAAACATATATTTATAATTTAAAAAAAAATACTACTCAAGATTATAACGAAACAATTTCAAAGCATTTTTTAAAAACTAAAGTCTTTAATTTTGCTTTCTTCTTTTAAAACACAGCAAATTAAATGAACCTCTGAAAAGAAATTAATAAAGTGGCCATATTGGATAACTGAATATAGACATGTAAAATATTACTGTATATAAAGTGAACAACATGCAAGCAGGGTTGGATTTAAACCTTGGAGGGCCTGTGGCACTTCAGGTTCAGGGGCCCCACAACATAGAAATTACATTAAAAAAAAAAAATTAAAAGAACTAAAATGAATGATAAACTGCATTTCTTAAAAAAGAATTAGGAAATTTAGAGAATATATCAAGTTATTCATAGGGGAGGGAGGCACCATTTCTTTCTATTTTATGATGCCTCCCATACACTTTGTTAATTCTTTTTAATAATAGAACTAATTTTGTAATTACAATTTTACTTAAAGGAAGTCCTTTGTCTGGGGGGGCCCCTTTGGCAGAGGGGCACATGGCAATTACCCCCTTTGCCCTCTTATAAATCTGGCACTGCATGCACATATTTGGTACTTAAACCAATCTGTTTGGGTACAAACAAGATGCCACTCTTTATTTTCTTTACAAACTATGTTGAACTCTTAATGTAAATTTATCTATATTTATTTAATTGATTATTTATTACGTTTCCTCTTCGACTATTATGACTGTTATTGTTTTGCTAAATTATTAATTACATACCATGAGTTGACATAAATAGATGTTTATTTATTTTCCACAGATTTTCATTCTGATTGTGATAAGACGTTCGTGTTGATTTTGACACAACGATATTTGACAGTATTTCCTTATTCATTATAAAAATATTAGATGTACCTCATAGACATTCGCTGTCATAACGTGTTCAAATCAGGGATGGAATTTTTCCGGTTTTCTTTCCGGAAATCCAGTTTTTCTACTTTGTCCATTGTTTCCAATTTCTTTTCATCCAAATTTTGTTTCCAAGGGAACAAAGGAACTTATTCATAAACTTCATGTGGGCTTTTGTACTTCTGGTTGCTTTTGCTGATTGGTTGCTGCATTGTTCCATGCTTTTGTTTGGCAGGTGCAATGGCAGAGAGGTTTATTCGACAATCTTCAGGGTTTTTTCTAAATGCCGATTCCATCCCTGTGAAATGAGATCTTTAAAATCTGCATTTGTATCATATTTTTAGCATTTTCTCCTGTATGTATACTAACTGAACTGTCAAATGTCAGTTAATGTGTGTATTATTTTAACAGCTCAAATATTTAAATGTATATATATTATTTAAATAGGATGTTTTTAAAGCTATTTGTTCACAATACAAATACTTCAAAGAATTAAAATATATATATATTTTAAAAATTATTGTCACAGATAAACTCAATTTTTATCATACATACATAAATACCAACCCCTAATACCTAAACAATTTAAATTTATTAAACTTTAGTTAATTAATATGCAATATTCAAAACTATTCAAACCTTTGTGAATTAGCAAATCTGCACAAATATTATTTGCAAACTGAAGACAGTAATGGAAATATATTTGTATGTGTGTGTGTGACTATCCAGCACTTTCAGATGAATTTACCAACTATTCTGGCTTATTCTAGTATACATAATTTATTGTTTGGTATGTACTAGTTTTGTATGTCTGCTTTGAAAAGATATGGGGTAAACTATTAAAAAAAAAATTAATAATGTTTTTTTTTAGGTAACTGAGTAATAATGGAAAGGACAATACATCTTTGAGTTCAGTGTTTTGACATTATGTATTACTATAATACAGAGAAATTGTTATAAAATTTAATTATATAAATATGTATTTCATACTTTTGGTTTATTAATCTATTCTATGTCCAAATGAAGTAATGAATGCTGATAAATACTGGGTGTGACATAAACACCTTACAGTTTTTAAAAATTGAAAACTCAAAGAAATATTGGGGCTGGCAGAGCCGGTGGAGCTAGAAGGACATTTACCCCCACCCCCTCCAATAATCTGTGGCACCCTTTTTTGCAACAATAGGTGGCCTAAAACATATAGATATAATTTTAGGATTTGCACGTGATACATTTATTGAGCATGTTATAGGCACCCTTCAAATGACTGATTGTGCCTCTATTAAGCATGACTTTCTCAAAATTTAAACAGCTGTGCTGGCCCTGAATATTAGTATAATGTTTCTTAAATAATGTGAAATAATACTTATTCACATACAATTTATAACTGAGATGAAAAAAAAATTGGTTAATGCTTTATTTTGATATGGTACTCAGTTTTTTCATATTTCAAACTATAAATAAAAACTGTTAGGTATTTTTGACACATCCTGTACAAAATATAAAAAAGAAAAATATCTATAAGAGAAAACTACAAAAATGGCTGAAAGTAAACAAAAATACTGTATTCATAATCCATAATTCGTTAAATACTGGTATTCAGCTCAAATAAACAAAAAATATTATTTGACCATTCTGATTTTTCAGAATAAATATTAATGTGATGTTGCCGAAAAAAAGTTAAAAGTCTGAAAAAAAGTTTTTTAGCAGACGTGAACAAACTATATTTTATACTGACTTGACTGAATTTGAATGTTTTAGTCACTGTTCAGCATATGTGATATAGACAGAAAACTACGTTTTATGACCATTAGCACTTATATACTAGTAATGAATAAACATTTTAGAAACATTCTTCAACATATGTTACAATTGAATAATTAATAATACTGGGCAAATAATTATATGGATGTACACACACACACACACACACACATATATATATATATATATATATATTATTTTATTTTTTTAACAGAAGTACTGTATACTTATAAATATAATAAGGGCCGGTACAGCTGTGTGTGTGTGTGTCATTTGACCCCCAACCTCATCCTGTAATCTGCGCTCTTTTTAGTGACAATATTTACATTTATTACGTTGTAGGTGCCCTTCAAATGGCACTCCTATTCAGTCTTGCCCCCCCCTCCGCCCTCCTCTCTCCTAATGTCTAAATGGTGGCACTAGTACTGATAATGACAGTACATGCTATAAAACTGTTCATTATTATGGGATAAAATTTTAATTTGCACAGGGGTATTCCATAAATTATCCCTTTCAGAGGGGTTTGAGTTTATGTTAATGTGTGGGTGGTGGTGATAATCTTATTACCATTGTTTTCAATACAGTTACATTATAGGGACAACGTGGGTGGTGGGGATCTGTAAAAATTTACTCACATCCACCACATTTGAATATATCGGGAACATATTTATATTTATTGATTTTCAACCATTAAGTAAAATATATAGTACTCTGCTCTTGATGGGGATACCAAACATATGTTGTCGTAAACAGTGTGCATATCCTGAATTTGGTAACAGCTGTTCAGTAAGGGGATACCCTGTATACCAATTCAGACATATATAACTTCAGTTCGATATCATCCATTGTACGCATTAAAAACACTTGCTTTACTTGACACGTATTTTCTCTGTATATAACTATCAACTCAGCATTTCGTGCCTAGGTCTGTTAGCCTCCCCAATGTCTCTGTTAGACCCCCCAATATTCACTTACTCCCACTTTGCCTGTCAATGTTAAGTAATATACATAATAAAGCTCAATTTTGTGTTAAACTTCACAATGTGACTTAACAAAGAAATTTGTGGCTGACTTGTGATAGTTTGTGGAATTAAGACGTACATGTGATTTGTAGTCTTCTGTCAGCAGTTTCATTTGAGTATATGAATTATGATCAGAGGTTCCACTGTATAGAGCTAAAAGTATACTATGTAGATGATGTATGTGGATGTTGGTGTAGTTTGATTGTGTGCCACTGTTACTCAGTCTGTACAGCCTAGACTACAGTGTAATCAGTGTATATGGTTATGTTTGTGATATTAGGTTGCTGTTTTGTTTTGTTAATGGATTCTGTACATAATAAAGTGATATTTTTCTGTTGAAATTGTGGTTAAGATTATTTCATTTTAATATTAAAAAAACCGCAGAACGTCTCGGTATTCAGAAACAACAGACAAAATGTAATTTATACACAAACATATACACACGTGTGTATATATATATAAAATTACTTAAGTTGGATTAAAAAAAAAATTGTTTCTATGACTTGGTTCCCCCCCAAAAAAACGTAAACCTTATTTATCAGACTAAGACCACTTATAAATATGGTTTAGGTTTTTATTTCTTATTTTACTTGAGTCTAATTCTAATTTATGTTCCTTTATAAATACGGCTCCAAGGAACCCATAAGAAATTAGTTAATTCTTCATCTTTAATGAAATGAATTGAAATAAATCTTAATGACATCCTAAAAGAAAAAGAAAAAAATATCATCTACTGAGAAATATTCAGTGATCAAGAGCAGCTGACGGAAAAATTATATAAATGGAACCAAAAACATTTTTAGCGGGAGGGGGTGGGGGCAAAGTTAGTTATGACTAAATTATGAGGAGAAAACATTGATGGATCCAGACTACCATGGTCTCTCTGGATCTGCCTGTAGTGTATCTTAAATAATAAATAAAAACATTTAAATAGCAGACAAATCATGACTAATAAAATGTGATTAATCTGTCACATATTTCATGACAGTCACTGCAGTTCTGTCAGTTTCATTACCTACATTTTTTACTGACAGCAGATCACTGCTGCTGGGCTATCTTTCGTGAACAGATGACTGTAAACATCAAAAAGAAACTTCAAGAACTAAGCTCTTGAATAAGTCTTAATTCTCAATGGATATAATGGCGTTCCTGCAAATTAGAAACAGATTGACTATCAACAATAGAAAACAATCTTTAGCTGACAGAATATCAAAACCAATTTAATAAACCACTTTAACTGCAGCTAAAAAACCTACTTGTGAACCTTTTTTTTTCTTTTTTTTTTTTACATTATGAATGGTCCTTCCACTCGGGGAAAAAATAAGTTAAAAAAAAAATTTCTACTAAACTGGGGTCCGGACTCACTGGTCACCCCTCTAGATCCGCTACTGCATTACTGTTTGAGATTGTAACCAAACTCTGATATAGAGTTTGTACCCGATTTGTCAGTACCACCTCCACCACTTCCAAAGTCGTTCCTACGGGCCTTATTAGCCTATAGGGGAGCGGGATGTAGCTCAAGCGGTAGCGTGTCCGCCTGTGAACCGGTCGGTCGTCAAAACGATCCTTCTCAGTGGACCCATTTGCAGTTTGGGCTATTTTACGTTCCAACCAGTAGTTCACAACTGGTTCACCAAAGACCGTGGTATATGCTGTCCTGTCTATGGGACCGTGCATATAAAAGACGCCTTGCTGCTTATCGGGAAGAGTATCCTATGTGGCGGCAGCGGGTTTCCTCTAAATACATATGTCAGAATGACCATTTGATTGACGTCCAATAGCCGATGATAAGATAAAAATCAATGTGTTCTAGAGGCGTCGTTAAATACAACAAACTTTACTTTAATTAGCCTATAGTGATTTTCGGTCCTAGACACGCCCAGGACAGCATATTTTTAAGTGTGTGGTTGTTGTAGTGTCGTTTATTATTAAACTATGTTAAATTACCGGACACCGTATAAAAGACCTTTAAAGGAGATAACTTTCTTTACAAAATATCTTAACTATGTAATTTAATACAACACCGTATTTGTGTTGGCCTACTGCCAATGCAGTAACAAAAGTCAGTGTTATTTTATCATACGGTATCTACTGTGTTAGCTAACTAGGGCAGTAACTAAATTTCAAAGTTTCCGGGTGAGGTGTGCAGGCGCGGATGCAGGATTTCTGAAAGGGTGTGTCCAAATGTGATGGGTGAACAGGACAGGGAAAATGGTTAATTTCCATGTCCTTCCATATATATATATATACATATATATATATATAGATAGATAGATAGAAGAAAAGATCTGCTACTGATGTGTGCGTGTTGTGATAGAGTTACAAATCCAACTTAAAAATTAAAATTATTTTATTCTGGGGGGAAAGGTTTGGTAAAAGACAGAGGGCAACTACCCCTGCCCCCAAGCAAGCAACGGCCACAGCCCTGCTGATTTCTGACGTATAGGCCACCCAGATATTAAAGACTTCTAACTGGACTACAATGGTAACCTTACATGTATAATATTACGTATTTATCAATACAAAGACGCACCCAACATACATATACCATAGACATAAACTTGCATATTGATAAATGTATTATATAATGAACAAGGACGTAGCATCCCCTTATCCAAAAAGTGGATTGACGCTATTTTAGACACCCTGTGTATATTTGCGCTAAGACCACATGATTAAGTGTTACATTGATACAATAAAGAGAAATACTGGCAAAAGATTTATTTAGCCAATTTAATATAAAAAAATCGAAGCAAAAAGTGGAGGGGGGGGGCTAATTATATAGGCATCCCCCTGTCCAAAAAGTGGGGATGTGTCCCTTCCCCAGGATTTACGCCCATGATAATGAACAATGTTATGTTAACGAGAAAGGAAAGCGAAAGCAGGACTTCAAGAATTCCAAGAACCTCTACTTTCTCAACAAAAAAACTATTAAAGGGGCAGTCTGATATATACATGTATTGTTGCACAAGGTGGCAGGCCTCAAAAAATATTTGCATTGAAATATATTGCATTTAAAGCAACATACCCTCAATTACATGTACAGAACAAATTACTATAAAAATATTAATGATAGTTTCATAGGGAAATACTTTAAAGTGCGTCCGACAGGAATTGTGGCAGTCCAAATAATATGTGACACTAAGCTTGTATTTATAACAGTGCACCTTTAATTAAAACATCTAAGAAGGCCCAAATTATATTTTAAATATAAGGGTAATCAGAGCATATACCTCATATCATATAAAACTATTTTTTTAATGGTTTAAAAACAAAATATCCATTCACACAATTTTATATAAATAATTAATCTTTTTTAGATAAAATTAGTGTTTCCTTGTCTTATTAAATAATTTTAATTTATAATGCTTCAATTACGGATACAGGCATCTGTTGTAAAATAAACCTTTACAACCCTCCAAAACAACACTCTTCCGTTTAATTAATTACGTGTTTAGTGTACTGTTACTCATTATATCCTCTTATAACAGCATATGATATGGTGGATGTGTGTCTTACAGCAAAGCGGCGCTTTGTGGTACATCCGACGACCCGTCACGTGGTTCCTTTTGCATTTTTACAAGCTACTCTTCGCGTTGCCCCCTTGTTTTGACCATCTAATTTCAATAGCATTTCAGATTCCCACACTTATATAGCCATAATGAATGATGTAAGTATACGTATGTAGAAATAACTAGTAACTTGTTGGTATTATAGCATTAATTATTTTTTAAATATTTTTGTCACACGGCGCAAAAATACAAAACGGTTGCCGGTAAGAAAATGGCTTCTTTGTAGCGAAACAAAGCGACGAAAGCATGGACCCACAACTGTATTATACAACGTTTCAAGTTTTTCAGCATTTATTTAGAAGGAATTAAAGCAATTGAAAACTCTTGCAAACACCTTTTTTATTTAATAACTTGAATAACCAACATTTCATTGTGGTGAACTGGACGCTATCAAAAAATTGATAGCTTGCATACCGGTGTTGAGCATGTTTTAGACCCTATGTTAGAATAATCTGGGGTCATTTTATTTTACAAAAACCCATGATGAGACCACTGACAACTTTCTTTTGGAAGTATCATGTGAATTAAGACAACTGGTAAACTACATCTGAAAACTTAAAGCAATAAATTTAAATATCTGGGATTAAGTTGCATTTTGTAAGCCACTAAACTTCTAAAGTGACTAATAAGTCTAATTTAACCCCTGCAATTAAGAAAATGCCCATATCAAAATAAATGCTGTGGTAAAATGGTGTCCATGGCAATTTTAGCATTTACATGTTTCTAACTCCTGTTTGCTTAAAAAAATAAATATTGAAATTTTATGTTGTTGTCCATTGCAAAAGAAGTGCAGTGGAGAATGAAACCCACAGCACTGCCATTAGCTGCAAGAATTTTCAGGGGTCGCTAATAGTCTCGCCCACCATTTAAAATCTAAAGGAAAGCCTTCCCAGTTTTCTCCAGTTATAATCTGTCAAGATCAAACAGTAATCCTGACCATGACTTTTTGAGCTTGAAACAATGAAACTTACCAGTCACCAAATTTAACAAAAGTACTATTTGGGTGACATATTAAGAAAACACGTGTGTTAGGAGCCCTAGAAATTCAGATCATCTTGTGACAGCAATTTACATGTAGTTCAAATAATGATAAAAATGCTGTACATAGCATATTAATTTTGCCACAGCTTATAGCAACATCACTACTGCTGATTGCCATCGTGAATTTCGAAGGCTGTTTTAGTCTTCCCCCTAAATATTATTTGGGTGACCTTGTTTTTATAACATGAGCCACTATTAATAATTGTATTGCATATAAATTCAACATGATTCAATGTATTGATTAAATTTTTTTCCGTCATCCATTTATAAATGTCGATTTTGTGGATCGAATGTAGTTAGATATGGTCTTGATAAAACAAAGGCTCCTTAACTGTATTCTTAACCAATCGTAACATCTCTTGACAACGTACGACTGAATCTGAACATTCCCATATCCCATTTTTGTTGTGTACTTCAGTGTTCAAAATGTAAGATATGATTGTTACAATTTGAAATTTTAATAAATCAATAATTACCAACAATTTTTGGAGTACTTTGAATCTTTGCAATGTTTGTTTTTTTTGCTTATAATCAAATAAAAGTTCCAATTTGTTATTTATCAAATAGAAGCTGCAATTATTTACCTATCGAACAATAATAATATATTTTATATAAAAAATATGTTTTTTCTCTTTATAATACATTTAATTTAAATTCCATTCAATCTGAAATTATATTTGTTTGCTACTGAAAAACATTTACTAACTGCAAAAATGGATATTCACTAATAGTGACTGCATAACGGGAAAATAGATTATGGCCCAAAAAATTGCATTATAGGTTTTGAAGAAATTTGAAAAACTGCTTTAAAATTAGTATTAGGACAAGATCTAGCAAAATGCTACATTTTGAAAAAAAAATACAATTTTGGAATACAGGATCCTGAGTGGTATGGTTAGAAAGCTATTAATGTCTAGTATCTAAAACTGTTTACATTTTAAAGATAAACCAAAACATTAAAAAGTTATACTAATTTTATCATATCTTATTATTTTGTTTGATAAGAGTAACTTTGTATGAAAAACATAGACTTTTTTTAACAAGCACTTTACAGTCAACTAATGTCTACAGTATAAATCTAACAACATTAAATAGAACAGCACACCTTTACAATTGTAACTCTTAAGTATTATAAATAATTAGTGGTAACAAGTTAAAACATACTGTGATGTCCTTTCATGAAATGTCCCTCTGTCACCAAAAAAGGTGGTTTTTTTTTTTAATGTACTTAAGCAATTAAAAAATAAATAAATCACAATATGATCATAAATGATTTGTGATTACTAATAAGTGACAACTTCAATTTTGTTTAAATCACTTTAATTTAGTCAGTATCACTAATTAAAAACCTGTCCCTCTACTACCAATAATATAGAAACATTAACTTTTCACATTATTTTCAAGGATTTTGTTTGATAAAATCAAATTATTTGATA
>JAULBS010056120.1:0-23115 GCA_032355785.1 Symmetromphalus regularis | reverse complement strand
CTGCCGCCACATTGGCTACTCTTTCCGATAAGCAGCAAGGGGTCTTTTATATGCACCGTCCCATAGACAGGACAGCAAATACCACGGCCTTTGATAAACCAGTTGTGGACCACTGGTTGGAACGGAAAATAGCCCAAACTGCATAGCACACTACCAAAATGAAAGAAAGAACGGACTGTTTGTTCAGATGTATCTTCCCCACCCCCTCCAAAAAAAAAAGATTGGCACATGATTTTGTTACACCAGTTGTAAACCACCTGTTGGAACCAAAAATAGCCCTGTGTGTCCACTGACTCACCACACCTCAGGCAGAGGTTCTACCTCTGAGCTTTCTAATGATCATTATTGATAGAAACACATTGTTAGGGTTAAACAAAATACAAATTCTTTGAAAAGGCAGATTAAAATGACATTTTAAAGATGACTGCCAGCGAGTTTTTCAATATAGTACAAAACAATAATAATTAAAAGAAGGTTTTTTTTTGTGTGTTTTTAACAACACTAGAGCTCATTGATTTATTAATCATCAGCTGGTGATGTCAAACATTTGATAATTTTAACACATAGTTAGTGTCAGTCAGCTTCCAACAAGTTTTGAACCACTGTCTTCAGCTTGATAGTTTGATGTCCTATAAATGGATCACCAAGGTTCATGAAATTACAAGAAGAATGAAAAACAGAAAACAAAGCTGGGATATCAAGAAAAACAATGAATGAACAATGAAAAAAGTAGGCGATGAGAGAAAAGAAAAGAAGACAGCTTATTATACTCAATTCTTGTAGTTATCCATGGAAACTGAATTAATTGTTCCAGCTTGCTACATGTCAAAGAGTCTGTGTATTAAGGCTTGATCACATCAAAGCTGGACCATTATCGACATTATCCTGCCCACATTCTCGAGCATTGCAGTTCATTTACCATTCACAGGGGCTTATGCATCATACTGACGTTGAAGACACTCATACATATTCTTAGTGTGTTGACCATTTTTTAACAATAATATAACTTCACACGCAACCACTATTATTAAACTTTAAAGTTCAATGTAAAAATGTATAATGAATGAGTAAAATAAAAATATTAATGTCATCACTCACTCCCAATATTACCTATCACAAAATGCTCAATATTCCCAATCCAAAACCATTCTATGTTTTCCAAATGTTACAGTGTTTTCATTCCAATGCTGTTCAATGATCAATCAATCAAGTTAATTTGATAATAGTTGATGTTTTGTTTTTCAATCGTTTTGCAGTACATTTCTATAGTCTCATTTATGCACATCTATGTGGTATTCAGTGTTTTCACTTCTGCCAATACTGAAGCCAATAACTGTTACATTGATAATCACATTCATTAGAAATAAATTATCAACAAACAGTTAAAATCAGTGATTATTTTAACAAATTTGCTGAAGGACTATTTTTGTTATGTAGGATTACAGGGGTCTTGTGCAGACATTGGTTGTTCGACATCAAGGGCATTGTATCTTCGATTATAACATACACTTTGTTTAATAGTAGCACCATTCATTAGTTTTATTATTAATAAGTATACCATCATTTTCAAAATAAATTCTTAGCATTTCTGAATGAGTATAATATGAAACATGACTTGCATAATCTAGCTGTTTTTTCCCATAAAAAATAAATATAATTCCAAAACATTTCTATTTAACAGAATTAAAGCATTATGCTCTCAGAAATAATTCCCTGTAGAACATAACTGTTCAGTTGATCAGCACAGATTTAGTCAATCGTGTGTTTGTTAATGTTACTAGTTTTTGTCATTGATACTATGTCAGAGTGATCTGATCCTAAACAGATTGCTTTGTGATTAAAAAGATGACTTTCAATTCCATGCAAAACCCTTACTTGTCACAAATGATTGAAAAAGACAAACATGAAACAGTTCTACTTTCATGAATGTCCACGTGTCATCTGCTGTGATTTGTATTAAACATGCAGACATATATTGTCTTTGACACCAAAAACACATTTCTTATCTTGACCAGGGACTGATTAACATTTTGTGAATTTCAACACTCCCTCAATGTCGATCAGTCTTAACAAATAGTTCAGAATGTCATCAGCCCTGCAAACTCATAAGCGGCATGTAGTGCAGTAACAATAATTCTGCACAATTAAATGAAGATGTCAATGACAAAACGATCAGGGTCACATTGAGGTCAACCTGAGAAAAATGATAATGAATGATATCATTTGATTGTTTTGCAATAGGCAGTCATTTTTTGACCTATTTAAGAAGGACTCTGATCAGTCTGTTAAAGATGGCAGTATCAGGTCAAATTATGGAAACTTGTGACTGTGATCGCTTTGCAAATGACGATTTCAAATGTTTTGCCTAAAACTATTTAAACAGGATAATCTTATTCAAGTTCTAATTGTACAAACATAATTAAAAAATAGAAAAATCTATTTTTAAAATATTGAATTAAAAATAATTGTTTATTATGCTTTGAGATGGACACCTAAAGTAAAATTTCTTTTATTTAACGATGCCTCTGAAGCACATTGATTTTTATCTTATTATCAGCTATTGGACATCAATCACATGGTCATTCTGACATTTTCTTTAAGAGGAAACCCACTGCCGCCACATAGTCTACACTTTCCGATAAACAGCAAGGGGTCTTTTATATGCACAGTTCCACAGGCAGGACAGCACATACCATGGCCTTTGATGAACTAGTTGTGGACAACTGGTTGGAATGGAAAGTAGCCCAAACAGCAAATGGGTCCACTGAAAAGGATTGATCTGATGACCGACAACTTTACAGGTGGACACTTTATCATTTGAGCTACATTTATAAGTTCATTGACCTAGTACTTTCTGTTTATCAGAGATGGACAAAGATGTAAACAAAATATGATACTGCCATCTCTCCAAAACAAACAATTTCTTTCCTTGCAAAACTAAACCTAAGAATTTTCCAATACCCAAAATAAAAACAACACAAGACAGAATTTAGGGCTAGTGGACTTGTTGATCATTGCATAGAGTACTGATCAATATTCATCAGTAGTAGTAGTATTATAAAATTAATGAATAATATTGAATATTGATTCATTTTGTTCTGACTTCATCACTACAATACTACAAAATGACCAGTGTATTATTACATATTATTGATTAACTGTATTTACTGGCAGCACTCAAATTAACTCCAGTTTTATCTGCCTTAATTGACATGGTACATGGCATTTCACACCTGCATCATCATCCACCGAGTGCATTGACTGTTGCAAACTTCCTAATGAAGCTGCATTAAGATTAAAAAACTCTGGTTATCAAGGCAGAAAATACAGTGGGAAGAAGGCATCAAGCTGATTAATTCCCAGTGATGATTAAACAGAATCCGTCATTGTTAGTGTCTGCACATTCACAACTAGTTTAGGCCAGAGGTTTTTTTTTTTTTTTTGGTTTCTCAAACATAGGCCCCCAAAAATAGGGTAGGAGGGAGAAAAAGAAAACTTACAAAATGTCTTAGGAGGGGAAAATAAAATTTGGTATAAAATTAATTTGACCAGTTTTACTCATTTAACTGGTCATATGTTGTCTGCACACTTCTATATTCACCTCTATTAAAAGAAATTATTCAACTTCAAAGTGTAAATTTAATGTTTTTGTTTTAAATTATCCTCTATCGCTATTGTTGAGATTTAGCCATGGCCCAGGCATTTTTCATTTTTTTTTTTTTTCTAACCTAGACAGTCGACGGAAATTAAATAAATGTGAATTTTCACTTTGAATTTTATTTTAATTTAGCATAATGTAGGGCCGGTGGGTTCATGAAACAAATAATAATAAAATTCTGGCCTTATTTCATATCGCTACACCATCAGAAGACTAAGATAAATACCAAGATTGTAGCCTTTAAAAAATAACATTTAAAAACTACATTGCTTCAAGTAGTTGGCATTTGGTTATTATCATATTTAAATGATATATTCATCACATGCACAAAGTTATTGAGAAACAAGGTGCAGAAAAAAAGTGCTAAAGAAAATAACCATCTAGGTATCCTTCTTCAGTGTAATTGTGTGATTAGAATAAATGACTGGCATACATTCTTGTCACGTTTGTGGTTAGTGACTTTAACCGATGGAAATGTTAAAGAGGTGAGCAGACAATTCCCAAAACGAACACACCAGGGATGTCAATTGTGAAGATCTCCATGTTTACAACACAGAATGAACTTCAGTGTTGTTTATCTTATTTTGTAACAATTTTGGTAAATTAGACTACTGATGCATAGTTTGCTCAACACTCAAATCAAGTACTATATCGCGTGTAATAATCATATAACCATTAGCATGTCGCACTATTATCAAATTATGTATTAACCTAAAATGGGATCCCAGACCAACAAATCATAATATCTATGCTACTGTAGGCACAGACCGAAAATCAACAAAAAAAATTCAATCTCAATAACTCTTGACAATAACAATATGAAATGCAGTGGTGTCGGAGCAGGGTCGGCAACGGCTGCCCCAATATCTGGACAAGCACTCTCTTAACTCAGGTCGACATTCACCTCACCAATATTAATTAGCTTCTGGTGCTCTTGAAATGAACAGCATGAAATGTAAGCTTAAACTATCTATCATTAATTGTTCACCCAACATGGAAAAACAAAACCTGGACTGGGTAAGATTACATTACAAATGTTAAAAAACCCAATGAGAAAATGTTTTAGGGATATATTAAATTAAAAAGGAAATAACAGCATTAGTAAAGTTATATATCAGTCAATGACTCGGTGGACCAAAGCTTATTAGATTGGAGCAGGCATAATTGCCTAACTGGAACTCCCACCACCTTGTTAATGCATAGACAATAACCCAGGAGATTCAAATGTTAATGGTGTGAACCGAAGTCAACATCCATATCAACTGATTCGCCTTTTTTGTTCTTTGGTTAGTGATAATTATTTTTAAATTAATCAATCTGTATACTAGCTTCACATAAATGACTTTATGTTACCAAAAGTCAGATTGTATTAGATAAGTTATGTGGTTAAATACACATGTACATGTAGCAGACTCATGAAGTATATACCAACTTTTACATGGGTTAAAATAACAAATATTGCTTTTAATTTCACTCAGTAGAGATCAGTGATATTAATCATCACAAGTTTTATTATTAACCACAGGCCGAGACTATAAAATAAACTATTAAATTTCGAACACATTTCTAACTTCTGTCTAATTTATAATTCAATTTAATTTAAAATCAGAACCTAACATTAATCGGTTTGCTATTAATGGTATAGTTAGGTGAGGAACATAATTTGACAATATTTAATTCTTGAGGTATTTTGTTATTGAAAACAAAAAATCCACAATCTTGTTTATCTCTAACACTGGAATCTCTAATACTTCTGAATATCTTCAGGCATACTTTTAGTTTTGGCATTTCCTTGTTTAATGTTACAAAATGCACTTTTATCTCAAGCACAAGGCTTTAGATGTGTAAACATGTTTTGATGTTTATTCAAACCCAGGTAATGAGTTCATAACAAAACAGAAGTGTCTTGAAAAAAAAGTTTTTCTCCAGATATGATCGTTAATCAAATTCTTACATTAGCTCTATCTCATCTCATTTCAGTCATTCAGTTTCAAGATTATATAGTCTCACTGTCACAGTAATTGTTTATAACACATAACCATTTGCCTTTGCTCCTATACTAAAAATACAGAATATACATGTAAGTACATGTAGTTAATTCAGAATTCCTGCATGGATTTGCATGGTTTTTGACAGTCTGCTTTTTTAACCTTATTGGACCAGTGGTCCACAATTAATTTATAAAAGGCCATGGTATATGCTACCTCTCTGTGGGAATGTGTATATAAAAGATCCCTTGCTGCTAATCAGAAGTAGCCTATGTGGTTGTTCTTGGTTTCCTCTAATAACAGAACATCACATATTTGACACCTAACAGCCACTGAACAAACAATGTGCTTGGGTGTCATTAAATAATCAATCCTTTCTTCTTAACCTTATAGTTACCAGGATATCCAACAAAACAAAATTTTACCAAGCTTTTCAACAAGATATTTCTCTGCGCAATACTTTCAGAAAAGGTCAGTCAATTTAGAAATTGTCAATGGCTATAATTTCAAGGAAACCTGTGATTTTAAAGGATTCTCTTATTTTATAGGACTCCAATTTCACTTTGTGGATATGGAAAGCAAGAAGCCATTATCGAGTTCAAGGATAGTCAAATTCTGCTGTCAAAATAATAGTCCACCAGCCTCGATGGCACAGTGGTTAAGCTGTCTGACTCACAACCGGTAGGTACTGACAACAATCTCAGTCAAGGCATGGGATTTTCAATCTCAATACTAGCTTCAAACCAGAGGTTATTTTTTTTTTAAACAAATTTTTATTCAATAAATGAAGTGGAATGGCAAACAGGCAATATGCCTACATGGATGCCATTTATATGAACAACCCTATTAGATGTGATATATTTGTAAGAAAAGAAGTATTTCATTGATTATTAACACAAAAGTCTGGCATTGATTTGCAAAATATACTTTAATTTTTGTTTGCTGACAGTAAACATCATTATATACAATAAAATAACCCATGGATTATTACACAGTATTGATCAGATTTATTTACTGACTGCACACAAATTAGTCTCCAGTTTGAACAGACTTAATTGACAAGTTATGTGGCAATTCACACCTGCATCATTATCCATCACATGCACTGATGTACAACTGTTGGAGCCTGTCTAATGAGGCTGTATAAATTTTACTTAAAGGTATTAACACATTCAAATGACCAGAAAAATCTGTGGAATGATGGCATCAAGCTGATTAATTCTCAATGTTAATCACTGTTGTTGACCGTGCATCCACAGTAGACCGGCTTCAGAATGAGCTAAGTGCCACCCGGAGCCGTCATTATGTAGACTGGTATTTTTTCATTCCTTATCATATACATACACAAAAAAAGTTTGGTAATCAGGGATCTGGTGCTGTCTATGACATATCACTCTAAAGAACTGCATATTAATCATCCTTTAAAGGAGATCTGAGTAAAATCATTACAACGATAGAGGAGATATAGTCATTTATTTATTCCTACCCCAAAAATGAAAACTACTAACAGATGTGCAATAAGGATTTATAAATCAGCATTTATTTAATTAATCTACACCATTAATGGTACACATAATTAGAATGTAATGTAAAGAAATATAATTGCATTTACGGTTAGTTTCTGACTTGCAAAATAATAACATTTGTCATTTTTAAGTAAAACAATGTTTCATTTTCTTTTCCGATTTAAAAGGTGTAAATATTTACCTATAACTCGGCTACCTTTTGAAATATACCTATATACAAATATATATTAAAATATATTTAAAAAAACGTCTAAAACATAAGTACGTCCAAACAGAAATAGTTATGGATTTGTTCACACCTAATAACCGCTATGTATACAATCCAATGAGGAGTCATTCAACACTGCGTTCCTTTCAAATAACCGTCATGGCATGACTAATACTAGTCAGTTTTACTACCACACACCACCCATTCAGGGAATACGAAACAGAAATAATATTATTCAGACATTATAAATATTTTATCGCTTCAGAAGACGGGCTCTTGGCAACTGAAAAACATCAAAAGAATATTTAATAGCCCTTCGTTACACAGACATAAGTTTCAAAAAAAAAAAAAAAATTAAATCTCAAGCGTCCACAACCTCCGTGTCGTAAAACATTCCATCTCTCATGAGCTGCTCACCAGCTGGGAGTGTGTGTAAACCTAGTTTAACGGTACTACAGCGTGCTGTGACTCCCAATCAGCGCATCCATGTCCACAACGCATCTTACAGTTTATCTAACAGTTAGCGAGTCATCGTGAGAAGTCATTACCAGTTTTTGTTGTCGACATCGTGTCAGGGAACTAGACACGTAGTTTAACGAAACTACAGGCTGTCGTGACTCGTAACCAGCACATTCATGTCCACAGAGCATGTTCCAGTTGTTCTAAACAGTTAGCGAGTCATCTTCAATAGTTATTACGAGTGTGTTGTGGTTATCTTGCCTGCAAGCGAGTCACGCGACGGAACGCCTTGTTAATACCAGTGCATTGGTAGCAGACGTCTTCCTCAAGCTTCCCGCCTTTACCGGCGTGTCGATTATCATAAATATTGAACATTACCATGGTAACAGCCTTCTGACTGGGTTCACGTCAACGCGTGGATTCCCATTCTTGTTTTTATTCTGCCGTCATTCCATGATGGAAGGGGACACGGAAAGCCGGTAAGACCTTTTTCACCATTTTTTTTATAAAGAATAATCAAGACAGCTTCTTTCCCGCTTCCAGCAAATCGCCATCTTTTTTTATGGCAGTACCCGGATTGTTGGAGTGTGAGAATGACGATTGTGATGCTGAGAGCGGCATGCCACACGTTGTCGTTGTGTAAATGTCGGCGTTTTGAAACCCTCGTGCTTATCGTCGCCGGTCGATACCGTCATCTCATCAACCATGTAACACCTGAACAAAGATGTATTTATTTATAACTGACAAACTACTTCATTCTTTGTGCCCAGAGATAGATCTCAGTAAGAATTACACGAACACTGAAGGCGAATATGGACATTGTTGTTCAGTTATTATTATTATAATAAAATATATGATGGAGAAACCTGTTTTAATTTTCTATGGATCAAAGTGTCGCATATTCGCCTTTATCAGAAATGGTCGTATATTAAATATGTGACATTTTCAAGAGAAGTATAGCAGTTGTTGTTATTATGGTATAATGTTTAATAGAGAAATTTGTAATTGTCTGTAGGTCAAGGTGTCGCATATTTATCATCAGTATCGTGAATGAATTTAATTTAAATAACTGACATATTTTACTGATTGTTCATTGTTATCGATCATTACTAATATGGCCTTTGTTGGACCTGTCGATTTGTCAGTCTAGCTTTCAATAGACTTGTATGTCAGGCATGCGGAAAATACAGTGTTAATTTGCCTACGCCACAGACAACTGTGATCAGGACTAGTACACGTAGCTGCAGCTGTCTGAAAAAGCCACTTGTTGTGTGGGATTTGGGTCAGTGGTATTGAACCGATTGCTGCTGGAGATCGCATCACTAATAAAACAGCCCTGTACACAGCACCAGTGACCGACAAACCTGTGTTCCCACATTCACCGACCTTCGGTCACTGACTTGTTGTTTGGTAATAGAATACGCTTTTAAACGATGGTCAGTTTAACTCGCCCTACTGTTTACAGATGGTGTTGGTTTGTCTGTGTTTGTGCAGCAGAGTCAAGTTAGTTTAAAAGGATGGCTGTACATTAATTAGTTTTTCTTGTCTGGGTCCTCCAGAGTGTTTATATAATGGACATATCTTTAGTTTGATTTTGCGACCGGTCTCTGTAGTGCAGTGGTTAAGCTATTGGACTTGCTACTATTAGGTACTGGGATCAAATCTCAATCGAGGCATGGAATTTTTAATCTTAATATCGGCTCCAACCGAGAGAGAGAGAGAGTGCTCCTGAAGGCTCAGTGAGTAGGTGTATACCACTTAGACCGACCACTGGTCCACAACTGGTTTATCAAAGGGCGTGGTGTATGCTATCCTGTCTGTGTGATAGTGCATATAAAAGATCCCATGCTGCTTACCGATAAGAGTGGGCACGTTATTGTGACGGCGATAGGTTTCGTCTCTCCTACTCACTGATCGCAGTTCTAGACAGACAGCACAGGAAGCTGAGTTGTGTGCCCAGGACAGCGTGCTTGGACCTTAAATGGGTATAAGCACGGACATAAATACAACCAGCCAACCAACCAGTTCGATTTTGCCAGAGTTCACTTCTATTTAAATACTTAACAATGTTACGTGACATGTGTCAAATTCAACATCTCACTGATCCACAAATGTGCTGCTTAACAGATCGATTAGGTAGTCTCAGATTGATGCCCTGTATATATTGTCAAACATGGGGAAATAGCATATTTAGTTATTATAGTAGTTGTATGCATTCATATTTAACAAGAGGTCATTTTATTAAAGGATGTTTATAAAATATAACGATTAAGATATTCTAGTATATAAAAAACAAACATTGTAATGATGTTTTGTTTCGTGTTAGATAAACTAATTATAGATAAACGTTATTGCATTCTACATCATGAATGGTGCACACACATTTAGATCTATAACAATGTAATACTTTCAAATAAACATTTACAAATAGTATTTCTAATATTTTTAGTCGTGTATTCTGTGATATCTACGGTATATAGACTATTCAGATTGAATACGAATTCCACATTCAAAAGTATTGCGATTTCTTTGAAAATTTACAAATTTCAAACTGATATGAGACGGCGAGACAGTGAACATTGCATACGACATGTTATTCGTAAGAAGATTAAAATTAAATAATGTGAAAGACCTAATAAGTCAACTGTAAAATACTATTATTAAAATGAATCCATGACATATTACGTCTGAACTATAACAATAATACGATGACGCACACGCTTCAGCAATAACTGTTGAGTCTGTCATCAGCACGTCGAAATTAATGTTTCTTTCTATTTTTGTTTCATCCTATGTGTTTAGAATGTTGCATTAAAAGACCGTAAACCTAAAGCAATAACATCAGATTAACCTTTATACATACAGAAGTGAACTATGTATTGTCTCACAGCACAGTTTATGTCCAATCTCCTTTGACAGGAGTCTTGTTCTACATTCATTACATATACTCAACCAAAAAAGAAGGTATACACATTTTGAACAATGATATGTTTTTTTACTCTAGCCTTCGAAGGAATATAACTATTGCAAAACTTATCAGCATTTCCCACGACCACTTCAAACTTTTACAGGAATATTTGTTTCGTTTGGTTCAAATGTAACGTGGTCAACTGATGAAACTTGAAAATAGGTTTTTGGTCTGTAAAATATGAAATACGTGGTTAATAAGTGCGTTTTCACTCTAAATATTTAGAGTGATAAGGTACCCATGTTATAAAAAACAAACCTTTTTAACAAATTAAGTTAACAATTAAAAATATCACACTTAACTTTTTAGAAATTTGTTTCCTAAAGTGACACTGTTGACGTAACATAATGTTTTTCCGTTACCCTCGGAACAGTTTACATGCTAAAGAAACAAGTAAACACTATACCAATTACAATTACTCTATTATTAACTGCATATCTCGCCTTACACTGTCCAGCACATTCACCAAATTTCAACCCCATTGAATACATTTGCGATGAATGAGAACGAAGCGTATACAAACAATTACCACTGTCAAGAAGCATAAACAAATTTCGGCCGTTTTTCTTAGAGATATGAAGCCACAAAATATCGCTTATTTACCATGTTATCTGCCGATCCTGTACTGGTACGGATGTGTGATTATGGGGAAGATGCATGGTACCCAGGTATCAGTAGTTGTATAGTGCTCAATATATCCCAATGTCTTTTCATTCCTAAATATCAGCCAGATGTAATGCGTATTTAATTAAATGATCTCACTTTTATAGAGTGTATACTTTCGTTTTTGGTTGAGTATAGTCTAGAGTAGTGGTTCCCAGTCTTTTTCGGGCGGCCCCTCCCCCCTCCACACACACACACACACAATCGAAGAAACACCTATTTTTAGTATTAGATAAAAACATTTTTTTAAGTATTACTTGGTTCTGGCGCCACCTTCACCGCCACTCTGGACCTTTCCACCCACCGCCAACTTTGGGAATCTCTAGTCTAGTCATTGTAAGACATACTAATGGCATAACATTTACATTATCGATTGCGCAGTGCATGTTTGGAATCTGAGACACCTCCACCACAGCACTTGTGGATTAACGTCACACTAGAAGATTCACTTATCAGGTGAAATGGAGTGAATTAAACTTGATTACATAATTCCATCTAATGTTATAGTGGTAGTATTGAGATCCATTATTGACAGTATTACAGAAAAATCTATATATTTAGCTTCATAGTATGTATGTCTAACTGTAGAAGGTCTGCTGTAATAACCATATGATGTTCTCCAGTAAATATAACAGTTCACTGGATCCTTATTTTTTGTAGTTTCGAAATACTTGTTTGAAAAACTTCATATGTTTGGTTGATCAAACCATATCTATAGAAAAAAAACCAATGACGTATATGCGTTGTGATATTATATGATCCAGGCATTAATTTTACGACGAATAACTGCTGAAACTAGGTGTTCAAAATGTAGAGCTCGATGTTGTATTGAAACTTCCGACTGCCCAAGACAGGTCCAGTACAAACGACGATGTTTTTTAAATTTTAGAATGGCTATATTAATAGGTTACTCTTGTCCTAGTCATGTCTAGCACGTGCCTGACATACTAACAAGCACATCTGCTACTGGAAGCTGGTATCATAACTGTCCTAGTCATGTCTAGCACGTGCCTGACATACTAACAAGCACATCTGCTACTGGAAGCTGGTATCATAACTTAGCTTAAATGTGCACACTTTTCTGTAAATTCTCCACAACCAGTTTTCTGTCATACCTTATTTTATTATTATTATTATATTTATTTATTTTCACAAGTGTAGAATGTGTTTATACTAGGAATGCAGATTTGATGAGTCACCACAGCTAGAGCGGTGACGTGCATTTTAAGTCAGTGAGATGTCCTGGATTGCAGAAGACGTGCCTCGAGGTCAAGGCTTGTATATGTATACTCAGAACTGGGAACTCATTTCCACTGAGTAAAATATAACATGATTTGTAATGCATGGTGTCAGCAGTAGGAATGCGTCTCTGTGAGACTCGGTTTCACAGTTGGGAAGAGTATTCAGTTGATTGCGACGTAACAGCTATGGTTTATGTCCGAGTTATTCGAAAAATATTCATTTTTGCAGTCAGTCGCCATGTGGCGATCTTTCATAAATTATTCCAATTGCCCTAACATTTGTTGCTGCAGTTGTGGCAAAAATATTCGAAAGAGTTTAAAACAGAAACAAACTTTGAATCTAGTTACTGCATTCAGCTTAGTAAATAAAGATGCATGTTCTTTCTGACGCTTTCCTGACGTACGTTTGTGTAATGTCTTTAATTTTATTTTGGTGAACTTGACTTAATGGAATGTGAGTATTACAAATGACACCAATATTGTAGTACTGTTTGTAATGGTGGGATGAGTAGGAATAGATCCAGTGCTTAGACAACAAGTGACCAAATTTGAACTCTCCTGATCAAAATATAACGTTTCACCACTGCTATGGTATATCCCCCATTCCAGTGCATAATATTCCATTTGCTCCGGTATCCTTGAAAGTTAAATAAGTACACATTATTTAAAGTTCATCCTTTCATTTAATGGCCAGGTCAGGTTATAGTTTTGACCCGTGCCTACAACCAGTTCGGTTCGGGCACGTCCTCCCGGGCTCAATGTCTTAAGATTAGAGCACCGGGTCCGGGGCAGTTTAATGGCCCTGAATAGGAGATATTTATTGTTTCTACATGGGGGAGGGGGTGTCGTTAAATAATCGACCATTTCATATATATAATATAAAGAAACAACACATACGACTGTAGACATAATAGTACTACAGCGGATGTTCAAATATTGGACTAATTTGTTCTGTTTGTTTTCCGTGTTTTGAAAAACAATTTAGTGCTTTGGTTCAAATGAGTGGGAAGATTGCGAATGACATGACACAAAGCTAATGAACAACATTAATCACATTGGTGTTGTGATGGAGTGGGTGGAATAGTTACACTTGACTGAGTTATTTATTTGACGATGCGTCAATATGCTCTGGTTTGACCGTGCATGAACTCTAGAGGGTAATAAGGTGCATTGTAAATTGTTCTTGAGTTTCAGAGGTTAGACTCGTGCATTGTCATCGGGATGTAGCTCAAGCGGCAGCATGTCCGCTGTGAAGCGGTCGGTCCTCGGATCAATCCTTCTCAGTAGACCCGGGTTTGAATCTGGTTGATTTACACTGAATTTATTCTTGAGATGATTAAACCAAGTATCAACTGACTAAAATAAATAAAATAAAATAAGTCGCTACGAGAAAGTTACATTCACTAACAGTATGTATTCTTTCGTTATGCATAATTAATTGCAGATTCACTTCAGACTGGTTTAACTAAAATGGATGTAAAACCGTAACTGGATTTTTTTTATGAACACAACGGTTTTCTTCTTGTAAATTTTTAGTAGTTATAGTTTTATAGTTTTCCTGTTTTGCCTATTTCAAAGAGCATTAAAACTTTGTGGTAGCCCCACACCCCACCAACTCTCTCTCACACACACACGCACATACACACACACCCTCACCTCCATTGTAAAATGTATGTGGATTAATCAAATCGGAACGTGTCACATTTAAAAAATAAAAAAGTAAAGGTGTATACATGTAATTTTAGTATAATAATTTTAAAAAATGTCTCGTCCCTTAGAACTGAAAACAAACCAAGATCCACCAGCGAGTTGTTATATTACTTATAATTCTCTCTATTTTACCTGTATTAACTAATCTAAGTAACTTGTACTAGTGTATGACAGTGATTGACAGCGTTATGTCCCACTCCAAAGGATTGTTCAGGAGGGCGAGCGCTCGCTGTCAATCTCTAGACCTAACGTTAGATAAATGTAATATGATAGAAGGCGACCGGAACTTGTTAAATAGTTGGCGAGCGCCCACCTTCCAGAACACACCTCTTGTTCGCTGATTGAGATACATTACAGTTGCTGAAAGATACCAGGGTGTTGAGCACAGTCAGATAATTAGTTTACGTATTAAAGTGCAATGTGTCATGATCCAATGCATGTTTTGTTACTACGTGACTCCCAGTTCTTGTTTTCCTTACCCGGATATAGACACGCTGCTCTCTTCTTTCATACTACTCTTAACACTGAAGGAAATCAATCGATCAATTGACAGATCAATATCGTATTACACTTTTCCTTACTGGCTTTTTCTTTCTTTTCTTCTTATATATTTATTAAATTTATTTATTTATTATTATTATGTTTTCACATCTTTGAGAAAAATGTCATACATGTTATATTGTGATGACATTGTCGAAATATTACTTTGACTTAGTCCAGGCCTCATCCTATATTTTACAATAAAACATGGTGAAATACTCCACATTGTACAGAGATACGGCTTTGAATACAATGACAGTTTTGTTTAGTTTTACGATGGGGATTGAACAGCTTGCAGCAGTGTCTATCTGGGAATTCTGAACCTAAACTCGTACATTAAATGCATGTTATGCTTAAGACCATACGACGAACAGAAGATGTTCAAAAATAATATATATATATGTGTGTTTTAGATTTCATAATGTTTTCACCTCGCTCCTCCAGTCACCAACTGGATTGTCCCCGATGCACTCCAAGTAACCTGCATAGGGTGTGATAAGGGGTGGACTCGTCCTTTCATACATATCCACACTCCACCCATACAAATACATAAGTTGTTTCCTAAGAGACGTTTCTAGACTTATATCAGAACGTACGTGTATGAGATCTTTAGAGAATACGTTATAATACTTTTCACTAAATTCTCTTCACTTCGTGCATGTTATAAAGTGGTTCGTCCATTGGCCCTAACTCCATTCAAACCTCTCGACCATCAATGTTTAATTATTTTATATTGTTTGTTTGTTCGTAACTAATTTTAGAACCCCTCTTTATTATTAAAATTCTTTTAAAATAACCCGCCTTATGGTCCTAAGCGAGTAGAAATCACTGGGACGAGTTAAATTCAGTAGATATTTTGTCGATCAAAATACATTTCTTTAAATTCCAACTTCATTTATTATAAATGCTCCAAAATGTCTACATCCTCCCCGGATTTGTAATATTATTGACGCTAGAGATTACGATGACATCGCTTGACTTCACTCTTGCTTTGATGATAATTGTAATATTCTTCAGCTAAGACTTAAACTGGCCTGTGATTCTTCATACCATTTTATGCATGTTAAAATAATAATTGTACTGGTCTTCAATTGAATCATAAAACTTGGTTGTGATGATTTGACTTGGCATCAAGCCTGATATTCTTGAATTATGGACTGGAACTGGGTTGTGTTGACCCAGCTGCATTGGAATCAATATGTTGGCGGAATCCCAGTCTGGTTCACTGCTGGCCTCTTGAACATAACACACCTATATGTACTTGACATTCTCTCTGCACGCTACATGCCTGGCAGCGTGAGACCATTCTTAGCTCATGTTGCCAGTTAATTTGTGGACGGAACGTTTAACTTATTGTTTCAACGAGCCAAAAAACTATCCACTTTCTTTGTATGTTCTTATTGTTGCACATGTGGTTGTCCGTCTTGCCTAGTTTTACAAATGAATTGGCAAGATATGTTTCACATAATTATGTGAAACATATGTTGAACATACGTTATGTTAAACATATGTTTGAAAATATATGTTTCACATACGTTTTTTGAACATACGCTTAACAGAACGCATGTTTGACGTACGTTCAACATATATATGGGTATTTCTTTCTCTAGTAATCAACAAGGTTTTCTTAGCAAATGTTCTTAACAATGATAAAACAGTTGTCTAAAGTAATTAGAAAAAATGGCCTTTGTTGGATTTTAGGTGTACTTAATTCAGAAAAGTATAATGGATATTTAAAAAATCAAATTAAATATACCTTCCTTAGCAACCAAGATGGTGTCCATAGCAACAGTGAAACTTATAAATATCAACAGAAGCCCTTTCCAAGTTATTGTGTATGTCATTAACGTATGTTTAACATTTATATGAAAAACAATTTTATAATACGGGTAAGGCTACCGAAATCGGGACCAATAGCGACAAATCGTGTCTTTTGCTTAGAATATCTGCATGTTTATCTTAATCATTTCAAACCCTATGTGGCTGGAAAGATCTCATGAAGACAAATTCGAACATATATAGTTTAATATATGTGGGATGAATATTTCATAGGTATTTTGGCCCACAAAGTTGGAATATATGTCATTTTGGCTGTGTCCAATTTGCAAATAAAGGTAATCAAGGGTTGATTATTCAGATTTAAATATAATTTATACTGATTTTAAAAGTTAAACATACGTTCGCATATTTACATGAAAAAATTACGTTCATGAACGTAAGTTAAACATGTGTGGTTATTTTTGCTGTGTACACATGATAATGAAACGTGTGTTCGTATACTCAACACACACTCATTTCTCATTGGACCCATTTGCAGTTTGGGCTATTTTCCGTTCCAGTCAAAGGCCGTGATATGTGCTGTCCTGTCTGTGGGACAATGCAGATAGGAAAGCGAGCCCATGTGGCGGCAGTGGGTTTCCCCTAAATCAATGTCAGAATGACCATATAAATGACTTCCAATAGCCGATGACAAGATTAAAATCATTGTACTCTAGAGGCGTCGTTAAATAAAACAAAATTTACTTTTTTTAGCGATTCATTGTGAAAATTCTAAATCTTATTTTGTATTTGATCATGTAAATAAGATTCCGATCATGCGTTTAAAGGTGAGACTTTACAGTAATATGCTTTATTTGTTTAAAACAAAATTATTCATGTGCATTTGCATTGTTGAGCATAGACTGATAATATCAACGTTGAAAGTGATTATTCCCCAGCCGAACTCCCCACCTCGATAATTGATTATCGAAATCCTTCCTTTATTAAAAGACGTTCAGGAATATTTGCTGTCTTGGTCGTGTGACTACCACGTGGTGGCGCGTGCTGACTGATGCGCGTGGATGATGGGTGACTCACGCTGATAGGGCACGGAAATCAATGACACATCAATAATGCACGGGATGAAACTGAGCGTTTCTGTTTGAGTGTTTTTGTCACATGCCGCAGTTCTGAGCCAGTGATTTTAAGCTATTTTATCGCAAGATGCTAAATTATTGAGATTGTGCTTTTAGTATCAGACAAGCTGGCAAAATATTTCACGAACTATATATTTTCAAACGCTAGACCAATCACAGCTGTTGTTTGATTATAATATTCTGAGATATCCCCTCACATCATTTCATCAGTACATATGTACCAGGGGGCGTTGGAATGAAATTCATATTGGTGTGGGGGGGGGGGCTGCTATTCATATTGGGGGAGCTGCTATTGATATTAGGGGGACAGCTATTCATATTGGGGGAGCTGCTATTCATATTGGGGGGACTGCTTCTGTTTCTGAACATCAGAATTTGCTGGGGAATAATTCAAGACATGGATCATCTACTACAGAAATAACATTATGCTTTGTTTCGATTAGCAACTGTAGATATATCAGACGCGGATGCAGGATTTCTGAAAGGTGGGGTTCCAAATGTGGATTTCTGAAAATGGGGGGGTCCAAAAATTATGAGTTAAGAGAAAAAAAGAAAAAAATGGTTAATTTTCACGTCCTTCCACAAAAGGTAAAAAAAACAATCCAGTAAAAAAAAAGGGGGTTCTGACCCCCTGAATGCGCTACTGGGATAATACATACCGCCCCCTTTGTTGTATCAGTAGTTGATCTGTTTATATCAATTGTAGCCCTCCCACCTCACTTTTTTCGCCTTTTTTAATATCCCCAGCAAATTGTGATGTTCAGGTAATAATCCGAACACAAGTCAGAATCGCTATAAAGGGAGATAATATTTTAAAATTGTGGGGCATCGCGCCGCGGTTTCTCACAACACATTTTATGCACCCATAAAAATATGCCACCCCTCCCCTCTTTGAAAATTCGTTCTACGTACTGATGATATAGTATACATTTATTTATATACAACGTCAAAACGTTCTGTTTAATTCAACACCAAATGTTATTTCAGAAAACATTTCTTCTTTATCAATTATATATTGACGAGAGGTATTCTCCTTGGTCAATCGATTTACGTCTATATATATATGACTCTTTTGTTAAATGTGATTAGTTATTTTTAAGTATCGACTTTTTTGTTTGTTCTTGGACAACTGGCTTATGTTTCTAGCAGCAGAATATAAAAGCTAATTATACTGCGTCTAGACAGATTGTCCATTGTCTATAAAAATATTCATCCAGCAGTATTGATCTGAACGCATGGGAAGACATTTCACAGGATGTACGTAGTATCAGTTACAGGAATCTGTTAAGTTAAATCACTAGGCCTTAGGTTAAATAACTCATCTATTGTTATATATTCATTACGAGTTATGTATCGATCCATCTACAGCAATTCGAATCTTCATAAAACGGCTTGATGAGTCCACGACTCTAGGTTCTAGTCTGAAGATTTTGAAACATTGCAGTGAATTTGAATCTAAAACGCAACATTTCTCTATGGAATTCATCTTTTAAAAAAACCTTGATACTTCATGTAATGTAGGCTGTTCTTTAATTGCTGTTAATGTTGTCAAGGCATTTTCCTACCTAGCTAAAACATACAGGAACGTCTAAAGCGAACGTGTTGATGGCTTTCTTTTGCCTGACTATGCATACGGGAACGTGTAAAGCGAACTGACTATGCATGCGGGAACGTGTAAAGCGAACTGACTGTGCATGCGGGAAAGTAACGCAAACTGACTATGCATACGGGAAAGTCTAAAGCGAACTGACTGTGCATACGGGAATGTCTAAAGCGAACTGACTATGCATACGGGAAAGTCTAAAGAAAACTGACTATGCATAAGGGAAAGTCTAAAGCGAACTGACTATGCATACAGAAACGTCTAAAGCGAAATGACTATACATAGAGGAAAGTCTACAGCGAACAGACTGTGCATACAGAAAAGTCTAAAGCGAATTGACTATGCATACAGGAAAGTCTAAAGCGAAATGACTATACATAGAGGAAAGTCTAAAGCGAACTAACTGCATACGGGAATGTCTAAAGCGAACTGACTATGCATACGGGAAAGTCTAAAGAAAACTGACTGCATACGGGAAAGTCTACAGCGAATTGACTATGCATACAGAAACGTCTAAAGCGAAATGACTATACATAGAGGAAAGTCTAAAGCGAACTGACTATGCATACAGAAAAGTCTAAAGCGAATTGACTATACATACAGGAAAGTCTAAAGCGAACTGACTATACATACATGAAAGTCTAAAGCGAACTGACTATACATGCAGGAAAGTCTACATCGAACTGACTATACTTACAGGAAAGTCGAAAGCAATGGTGTTGATGGCTTATTTGGCCGTGTGCTTATACAGAGACTTGGGGGGGGGTGGGGCGGGAGGTATTAGCTTTCATATATTTTGATAAAGAAAAGATCCAGAGTGTATGCCAGACACGCAGTAAATATTTCCAGATCAGTGTGTGTTATCATTCCCACTATTATACTGAATCTACTTCTGGATTGTTTATGCGGTTGGTTGCATACTAAAGATATAAAACGTTATTTTGATTGGATTATAACCTGCCGTTAATATTCATAATACATGTATATGTAGTCTAAAAGTGTCACACCGCGATACATTTGTGTCTGCATTTCAGTGTAATTTCTATGTCATAACATATTTAAAATCCCCCAGAGTATTAGATGAGGCATAGGATTAGCATTTTTATAAGTTTATTATATTTATAATCATTCAGCTACAAAATACTTATATGGTGGCCATTAATATGTTTTGTTAATGAACCTTAAGCGTCACTGACAAGTCATAGCAGTTTGTTTGTTTGTTTGTTTAACGACGTAATACCTGAACGACATTACACATTAGACGAAGTTAAGACGTGCTCATGAATCACTGACAGAATGGGTATGGGCATTTCCATGCTAACAGGGAAAATAGTGTAAAAAATGTTTTAATTGAATTTCCATCATATATTATGTGCAATGTTTTTGGACAGGAAATAAGTTGTTGTTGCAGGAAAGCAGCTACTTTCGATGGCTACACATTTCATTCATGGAAATCCCACCTTTCAAACTTGATACATAGAAAGCTCTTGTTTCTTTCATTCCAGATAGCACTTTTTGCTGGCCACCTACAGCCCAATGTTCAAATAGCCTCTGCGTTTTACTGTTGATATAATTTCACTGGGCCATATTCTCAACATTTTTGGTCATAAAACTTTGTTGTCTAATCTACTTTTTTTGATGGCAGTCCCCTTAACCCAGCATTAAAAATGCTGTAACACGAACATGAAACAAGGCTCTTTTCTCTTACTATACTGAAGCCCTGGTAGAATAAAACTGCCAATGATATATCTGCATCCCTTGTCCTTAAGGACATACATGAAGGACTGTCCTCTCCTTCTCTCATACACTATTACTAGTATTAGGCATGGAATGTCTGTAACGCGAGTCACAAATAATGGGATAGAGTAACGCGAGTCACAATGTTTTTGTAATATTATGGTTTTCGTTTAATTTTTCTAATCAAGATATCCTTTACATTACTAGTTTCAGAGATTTAACAAAGAGGGCAGTGCTACACTTTTCCCCACAATCCATCTCACTTCCTCCTTGTTTGTGAAACCACATTCTCATTAAGCAAAGACAAATGATTTTTATCCAACATCATCCATGAATATCAGCGATAAGTTCAACTAAAAGTTTCACACAGAATACTGCAATTAATACTTAGGAACTATGTAAACAGTTTACTTGAAAGAAAAGGAAAACAAAGAGGTTGTAATGCCCATGTACTTGTACCTATACATTCATGCATATCATAAGCCCACGTGGAAGGAGGTGTTTTGTCCTGAATCCGATTAGCCTGATGCATTACGTGTGCAGGCATTTAACAAGTCTTGCCGGTATATAATCTGAGTAATATGATCAGATCTGATTCATTTTACTGTTTTCACATTTTAACCAAGGTAAGGTGATACAGATGAAAGCTTCTGAAATTGAAAAGATCAACAATAGAACAGGATTTTAAAAATGTGCCACCACTATAGGATTGCAAGTGTTCACTTCATGAATCTAGTTGATGGGGAAGCCATCCACTTCACCTTATCTTCAGATGCTGAATCCAATGCAAGTGAAGCTCAGGCTGATTCAAATACAGATTTGAATAAGTCTGAACTGGGTGATGACTCTGAAAAGGGGGCTGATTCAGATGTTGTCTCCACTGACTCAGCAGATGCCGATTCCGAAGAAGTGGATTCAAGCATAATCTCTGTTGGGGATTGGTTTGGGGTAGAATAGGAAGGAAAGGTTTATCCTGGAGGTAAAAAAAAAATTGGACAAGGTGATTACCAAGTGTCTGTGATGATTACCTGCTGGCAAAAACTGGAAATGGCCAGTTAAACCTGATGAAATGTTTTACACTCGTGACAAATTTGTCAAAAAATTTAGGCTACCCTTCACTGTAAACCACAGTGGTCATTTTGGGTTTCATGGTTTCTAACTCATCACAAAAGCTTATATTAGGAGTTGCATGTATTAGTGTCTGCATCAAGGCTTCCTGCATTACTCTATTATATAAAGTAATAGAAAAAATACAATAAAACATTCTATTTTCATTAGTGGGTTGGGTTTTTAATTGATGGCAGGGAATATTTTTTATTGTTTTTCTGAAAACTTGTATACTTGTACATACAAGTCCAACATAAAAACTACCATGGGAACATATACGAATAATATTCCAATAGAAACAACAAGATGATTTTTCACCTGGTGGTGTTTTCAATGTCTCTAGTATTTCTATCTAGTCTCCTCAAGGATATTCTGAAGCTACAGTTTCTATAGATAGCCCCAAAAAATATTTTGCGGCACTCATGACACATACGTATTTTATTTAGGAATATTTTAGCAAAATATTGCATCAAATACGTAGGATCCCTGCGTCACGTGAAACCCTGCAACAGTTTCTTTTTCTATACTTTTCCAAACTATTCTCTAGCAACATTTCTGAACTATGTTTCTACAATTTTTTCCAAAGATATTTTATCTGAATTATGGTAATGTTTGGTTCGTCTTTCTTGGACACCCAATTTTTTTCTATTCTTAAAGTTAAAGTTTGTTTTATTTAATGATGCCTCTAGAGCACATTGATTTTTATCTTGTCATGGGCTATTGGACGTCAATCATATGGTCATTCTGACATATGTAATTAGAGGAAACCCGCTGCCGCCACATAGGCTACTC
>JAULBS010056049.1:0-23124 GCA_032355785.1 Symmetromphalus regularis | reverse complement strand
TCGTACCGCTTGCATCACATGGCCATATTCCTAGAGTACTGAAACCATTTGATGGACCAGGTAAGGGTCATCTATTTTTTCATCATTTTCTTATTCATTTATTTATTTAACGACCCCCCCAGCACAAAAGTAAACATCGGCTATTGGGGGTTTTCATCATTTTCATGAGCTTACAGAATGTACTCTTAATCTGGACCACCTCTCCACCCCCACCCCCCAATGCATACAAACAGAAAAGGAAAATTTGTAAAAATATTTTTAAAAGTGTATATGTACCTTTAACCCCCTCCCTCCCTCCCAAGTTCATTTTGTACACATGAAAATGATAAAAAAAATGGATGGCCCCTACATTGAGTAATAGAAACTCAGTCTTATAAGACATTTTCCACTTTTGGTTATTGTTATTAATTTATTATGGGAGTGAAATGAAAGAACTCACTCTGGGCTAGATCTAATATCGAGATTAAAAATCCCATACCTTGACGGAGATTTGATCCCAGTACCTAAGCATCCAACAGCTGTGTCACTGGGACCGGTTTATGGAATTGAAGTGATTTCATTTCATTATGCCTTTCAGAATAACTGTTATGAAGTTATCAAGCATGCTTGTCAATGGATTTAGACTTTATTATTTTGTTAATTTTTTGAAGTACAATACTCGTAGTGGAATGGGATTTAGCTCAAACGGTAGCATGTCTGCCTGTGAAGTGGTAGGTCGTCGGATTGATCCTTCAGAGTGGACCCATTTGCAATTTGGGCTATTTTCTTTTCCAACCCGTGGTCCACTACTTGTTCATCAAAGGCTGTGGTATGTGCTGTCCTGTCTGTGTGACAGTGCATATAAAAGACCCCTTGCTGCTTATTGGAAAGAGTAGCCTATGTGACAGCTGCAGGTTTCCTCTAAATACATATGTCAGAATGACCATATGATTGATATCCAATAGCCGATGATAAGATAAAAATCAATGTACTCTAGAGGAGTCGTTAAATAAAACAAACTGAAGCTATCCACATTTATGTTGAAATCAAAAGATATTCCATATAAAACTTGTGTCTTGTTGAGAAATAGTTTTGGGGCCTTTTCTCCATTATTTGCTACCCCAACTCAGTAGTAAGACATTGGACTCTCGAGCTAAAGACAGTGGTTCAAAACCCGTTGAAGGCTGGCTAACAGTGACTTTGTATCGAAATTACCTAATGTTTGACATCTAATAGTCGATGATTAATAAATCAACATTCTCTAGTAGTGTTGTTAAACAAAAAAGGAAAAATAAATTGTCTAACATTAAACCCTGTAGGGCCTCAGTGGTCCAGTGGTAGGACATTGGGCTATCAAGTTAAATATAATGATTCAAAACCCAATGTTTGACATCCAATAGCCGATGATTAATAAATCAATGTGCTCTAGTGGTGTCATTATACACACAAACTAAAAAATATAAATTGTCATACTTTAAACTGGACACTGAACTTTCAAGCTGAAGACAATGGTTCAAAAGCCATTGGAGGCTGGCTCATGTTTGACTATGTGTCAAAATTACCAAATCTGACATCCATTAGCCAATGATTAATACATCAATGTGCTTGTTTGGTGTTGATAAAAAAAAATAAAAAAATATTAGATATCATATGTGTAGTGTTTTGTGACTAGAGGAAACCTGCTACCACCACATAGGCTACTCTTTCTGATTAACAACAAGGGATCTTTTATATATGCTTTTCTACAGACAAGACAGCATATATACTACAACCTTTGATAAACTAGTTGTGGACCACTGGTCAATGTAAAAAAAAAAATCCTCCACTAAACTCTGATGAGCAGGTCTATATGATTGTATATCTTAGGAATGGGAGCGGGATCTAGCTCAAACGGTAGAGTGTCTGCCTATGAACCGATAGGTCGTCAGATCGATCCTTCTCAGTGGACCCATTTGCAGTTTGGGCTATTTTCAGTTATGTGCTGTCCTGTCTGTGGGACAGTTCATATAAAAGACCCCTTGCTGCTTATCAAAAAAGAGTAGTCTGTGTGGCAGCAGTGGGTTTCCTCTAAATACATATGTCAGAATGACCATATGATTGACGTCCAATAGCTGATGATAAGATAAAAATCAATGTGCTCTAGAGGCGTCGTTAAATAAAACAAACTTTACTTTTTTGTCACATCTAACGAAGGCATAAATTGCTGTGCCTTTTTTGCCGCTTGCCTCATAGCCATAGGAAACTCACATTTGCCATTGTGCTGCTGATGTGTCCTCAAAATTGCCTTGATGCTTTCTTGATTCCCAGAAATCCAAGGCAGTAATCGCCATGCCCCACAAACACCAAAGTTCGACCCCCAATTTTTATTATCAAGTTTATTTCTTGAGTTAAATAAAAAAATTGGCACAAGCTTTATCATAAAAAAAATTATGTAACCGATTTGTAAAAAAATATAAATACAATTGTTATTTTAAAATTATTATAACTTTTATTTTTTGTGTTTTTAGTGTTGTTGTGTGTAACCTATATCCCTTTATGGAGACCATATCTAAACCCGATGTTACCATCGAACAAGCTGTTGAACAGATTGATATAGGTATGAAGTGATTTTGTCAGTCTAAAATAATTTTTAGCAACTTTGCTTTTAGAAATTTTAGAATGAAAAGAATAATGGTTTTGGAAATGAAACAAGCTCAAATGTTTGTACCAATTTTAAAGAAAATATAAATATTGGAATTTTGTTTATGAGAAAAAAAAATTGGGTCCTTTTAGCCTCTTTTTTTTGTCTTGCACCTTTCAGATGCTATTTTTGTTACTATAGCAAATATATAATATGAGAAAAAGTTTTGAAATGAAATACTTTTGTATATTGTGTACAATGTACAAAATGTTTAAAATTACTAAATGTTTAACATCCAATAAGTGATGATTATAGGGGTGCAATGATAAGACCACAACCATATTTCGATGCAGCAAACACATTGCAATACATTTTGATGAATTACCAAGATATGATAAAGTCCCATTTTGATCTGATCATACTACATTTAATTAATAAACATACCTCAGGCAGATCTGTACCAATTTCTGATGAAAAATCGAGAGAGTGATAGACACAGTAGATTTATATGTTTTAATTAAGTTTTACTTTTATTTTTGTAACTTAATGCTGTCATAGGTTTTATAACAATGTTAGATGGATACTCATTAAGTAGATATATCGCAATACCTGAAACCATATCACTGGGGACAATATTTTGAAATCTGAGGTAACCAGAAGTCGGTTCATGTGGTTTTTACCTAGGTAACCTGATCAGCTACCTCAAATTTACGTTGAATTTTTTTCTCTTAGCGCTGACCATGCTACTTCACTTTATCTACAGTGATGTTCCAAATGGTTGTTTTTTTAAAGCTCATTATGCGATGTTAGAATTTTTAAACTTTTGTAACACATTTGGATTCCTGTTTATGTTAAAACCGTTTTGTAAAATTATAGGCAATCCAATATTATGTGAACATATACTTATAAAGATAAAATAGCAGCAGATACTTTAGCCGTCCCTAACGATCAGTATACATTTCATTAAAACTTTTGGCTGAACTCTATACTGAGCATTTTTGTTTAGACTGGTCGCAAGTTACAACTGTTGCAACTTAACATTGTCTACTGGTTTTCTGCACATCATGTATCTAAAATTCGGTCTAAAACATTTATCGGAATACGTCTGCATGAATAAACTTCCTGTAATCGTGAATTTTGCCAGTTTTAATTTCTGAACATCACGATGTAACCGATTTGCGTAAATTTAAGTTTGCGTAACCGACACGCAAACAGAACGGCGGTTTGCGTAAAATATTGTGCCCTGGTATCACAGTATGTATTGCACCTGGCAAGTATTGCAATGTACTAGTATATTGTAACAGTAAATCGTTGCACTCCTATTTGATAAATATATCAGTGAGCTCTAATGGTGTCATTAAAGAAGAATAAAAAACCCATTTAAAACCAGAAAGGCTATATGAGTAAAATTAAAAACATCAGTTAATTATTGCAAGTTTTTTGTAATCTTTTTCACTTTAATTTCTTGCTTGTATTAATTTTATGATTTACCATACTAGGTTGTTTGTATGTATATGTAGTTAAACATATTTTACTGTATTTTGTCTTGTTTGTAGGTGGAGTTACTTTATTGCGAGCAGCTGCTAAAAGTCACGCTCGAGTAACAGTAGTGTGCAACCCCGATGATTATACCAGGTAATGATCTTTTCATGTTTTGTTACCCACTATCGTTTTCATATTATTGTTATTCAATATAGTGCTGATATTTTGGTTATCTCTTATTATTTTCCTACGAGCTGGATGTAGCTCAAATGGTAGCGTGTCTGCCTGTGAACCGGTCGGTCGTCTGATCGATCCTGCTCAGTGGACCCATATGCAGTTTGGCCTATTTTCTGTTCCAATCAGTGGTCCACAACTAGTTTATCTACGGCCGTGGTATGTGCTGTCCTGTCTATGGGACTGTGCATATAAAAGACCCCTTGCTGCTTATCGGAAAGAGTAGCCAAGGTGGCGGCAGCGGGTGTTCCTTTAAATACATGTCAAAATGACCATATGTATAACGTCCAATAGACGATGATAAGATTAAAAATCAATGTACTCTAGAGGCGTCGTTAAATAAAGCAAACTTTACTTTTATTGTTTTCCTATATTTGTTATCTGATATTGATTTCATATTATTCTTATACAATATTGTTTTCACATTTTTACTATTCGATATTATTTTCATATTTTTGTTTTCATTTTTGTTATCCGATATTGTTTTCATAATTTTGGTACATTATATTATTTTCACCTCTTAGCAATGCTTTTTGGTTCATAGATTTTGTGGGTTGGAGGGTCTGTAAGTAACCTGCAGCTTATTTCTAGGTGTGATGTGTTTGCTAAGTTTATCACATTTGGGTTATGGCAGGACCTTTGGATGTACACAACAGTGTTTTCTAATTTCATTGTTTGACTTGGATTGTTTTTAGTATTGCAGATGAAATGAGTAAATCGGAAAACAAAGACACATCGGAGGCCACAAGAAAATTGTTGGCTGTTAAAGTGAGTATTGAAGAAATACAATACACTATACCACTGCTTGCACAATACCAGTTTACAAAATAATTAGAGCCTCTGTGGTCCCGCAGTAGAACATCCGACTCTCAAGCTGATGACAGTGGTTCAAAACCCATTGGAGGCTGGCTCACACTTGACTACGTGTCAAAACAACAAAATGTTTGACATCCAATAACAAATGATTAATAAATCAGTGTGCTCTAGTGGTGTCATTAAAGAAAACATGCTGGAAAAAAAGAACACAGCATTAAAACATTTTTATTCTGATATTTTTACATATATTTTACTACAAGTGATTATTCAGACCAGTGAGAATTGAAAATCTACATAATATATTTGTGGGATGAGTGATTTGTATATTTGGTAACCCATTTTTATTTTGCATAAACTGTTACTAAATATGTTACGTCGAGGATTATAAGTCAGAGAAAAATCTGACTGAACGGAGTAAATACAGAGATTTGTAAAATATCCCAAGGGGTCAGTGAGTTGACAAAGGTTAGGAATCTCTGCACTAGACGATTGGGCAAATTTTTACATTGCTAATTTTGATGAATTTATTGTTATAATTTTGAAACCTTCAGGCATTCAACCACACGGCTAGCTATGATGCAGCGATATCCGATTATTTCCGCTGTCAGTACAGTAGCGGCATATCCCAGCTTCCACTGAGATACGGCATGAACCCGCATCAGAAACCCGCCCAGCTGTACACCACACTCCCCCAGCTTCCACTCAAAGGTTTGTCATGTTTTGTCAACTACTGGCTGAAGTGTTATTAAAGAAACAAATTTGTTTTATTTAACGACGTCTCCTAGAGCACATTGATTTTTATCTTATCAGCTTTTGGATGTGAATCATTCTGACATTTATTTAGAGGAAACCCGCTTCTGCTACATAGGCTACTCTTTCCGATAAACAGCAAGGGGTCTTTTATATGCACTGTCCCACAGACAGGTCTGCACATACCACAGCCTTTGATGGACCGCTCATTGGACCACTGGTTGGAATGGAAAATAGCCCAAATTGCAAATGGGTCCATTGAGAAGCATCGATCCATTAGACAAACAATCCGTTCGTTTCTGGACTAGATGTTATTTGTACTTTGCGATTTAACTTGCCTTAGTTGAGGTGGTGAGTGCTGGTTTCTGTCCCAGGCCTTTGTACTAATTTTATCTTCACAAATCACTTCTCAAATTGGGTCACTCCCCTTCAACAGACCCATTTTGGTTATTTCTCATTCCAGCTAGTTGTCCAGAACTGGTGTTAGAAAGGCTGCAGTATATGCTTTCTTGTCTGAGTTCATATAAAAGATCTCTTGCTTATAGTCTGTGTGTTATTAGCAGGATTCCTCTGAAAACCATGAATCACAAACACTATATGTTTGACACCTAATTGCAGTGGAATAAACAAATTAGGGGGCATGGCAATTATTGACTTGGCTAGGTATCAAGAGGACACCAAGGCAATTTTGAGGACGCATTGGGGGCACAACAGCAAATGTGAGTTAACTATGGGGCAAGTGGGTAAAAAGGGGACGGTATAATTTGCTTAGAATGTTTCGTTTGAAGTGAAATTGAGAGGTTGTTGCAGCAAAGGGACAGGGTGGCTCGGCAAATGCCTCAATTCCTTGTTGAAATTCGACCCATGAAATTGTTTCAATGTACTTTAAAAATACTTTATTTTCCTATTTATAGCTTTTGTATGCTTTTTTATTGTTAGAAATTGATCATGCAGTATGATAAGAGCACAATCTAGCTTGGCCAGTATAGGATTCACCAGAGATACATTAGTCGTATAATCAAACCCAGCTGGTGGACTCAATCTATGATTGGGTTTATTCCTGTCACTGGTATGTCAAATACAGTGATATGTGATGTTCTATCTGCAGGTTTCTTCTAATGCCTACATGTCAAAATTACTAAATATTGACATCCAATAGCTGATGATTATTAAATCTGTTTTCTGTTCCAGAAGTAATTAAATGCCAATATAGTTATGTACAAGTATATTTATTATGTTTGTTTATTGTATATAAATTTTTATTGTTAGGTAATGATTCAGGGCCCAATCCCTGACATTACCAAAATGCTTCTGGGACAATAAATGATTTAAAAAAAAAATTGAACTAAAATTAAATCTGTGTACTTTAATGGTGTCATTAAAATTTTCTTGTTGTATGATGTGTATTTTTTCTTCAGTTCTAAATAGATCTGGACTCAGTTTGTCATATTTTTTTGTTTTTTTTGTTTCACATGGCTGAGTGGTAAGTGTATGTGGTCCAAAACGGGTTTTTCAAAGGTTGTGGGAAAGCTTGGATAACCTTTTGTTGTATGATGCATTTTTTACTTCCAGTTCTGAACGGATCTCCAGGCTTCATTAACCTCTGTGATGCTCTAAATGGCTGGCAGTTGGTCAGAGAGTTGAAAATCGCTCTTGGACTCCCGGCTGCTACGTCCTTCAAACATGTTAGTCCAGCTGGTAAGAACGAAACCACTATTTTTTCATTGTTTTATAAAAACCTGGGTCATTCAATTAAGTTTCCACAGATCTCAAAATTTATTATAATTAAATTGGGGTTAAGTTGAATACTTATTTAAAACTGTTTTATTTTTTTCGTAGGTGCTGCAGTTGGCATACCCATGAATTCAGCACAGGCTCGACTTTGTATGGTAGATGATAAATCAGATTTGTCTCCCTTGGCCATGGCTTACGCCAGAGCTAGAGGTAAAAATTCAATATTACATTCAAACAGAACAACAAAACTGCAATGAAAAACACTCAACATACCCGTTTGGATAAATAAAGCCCAACTATTATTAGCCTGGAACATGTCAAATAACTCGCTAGTGTAATCTGAAGAAAAAAATGCAGTCCACGATTTCTGTTTCCGACAAGATGTCGTAATATCCCGAAGAGAGTCGAATGGCCTACCTACAGAGATTTTTTTCTTCAGGTCAAAACAAGCACTCCAAATACTTGTTTCGATAAATAAAGTCCTACTATTATTAGCCTGGAATACATCAAATAGCTTGCTAGCATAATCTGCCAAAAAAATGTAGTCCAAGATTTGTTTTCTAGCAAGATGTTGTAATATCTCAAAAAGTGTCGAATGAACCTTCAGAGATAGTTTTTCTTCCGGTCAAAATAAAAAAAAAAATTCTGTTCTTTTATCGTTAAAAAATACAATTATTATAAGTAAGTAATTTATCCATTGTTATTACATTGAAGGTAATGATTATTTTTCTTTAGGTTGTTAGTGTTTGGTCTTATTCCAACTGAGTTAGTCATCCGCTTAGTCCGAGTCTCGGATTGTGACAATCAGTGGTGGATCACACATGACAAATTTGTAAATAAACTCTTGTAGGTCGCCACCTGATAGATCTGTTGTGTTCTTTCGTTTTTGAAAATGGTGACACTGATTTTACAGTGGATCAGGGTGCAGACATACAATTTTTATCATGGATTTTTGGAAAATCATGCAAAATAGCGAGTCGATCCGATTGTCAAAGTTGAGGTTTAGTTTTACTTTGTTGTGTTGGGAAGTAGGTCTAGTGAATTTTTAAAATCACTTGTCTTGACGGCTAGTGGATTTAAAAAAAATATTCTATAAGCCCTGGTGAACATGTGGTCGTTAGAAAATAATTGTTCTTCATGTCATATGGCACCATCATTTTTAACATAACTTTTTTTCTGTGGATAGTAGGAAAAAAAGTAGTATAAAAAATCAAATTTGTAGTCCAGTTCAGAAGAATATATTTTGAATGTTTATTTTTGGCCATTTTCCACACTTTTCATCATTATTTTGTTACCATGGTTACATAAGAAAAGTTTTGAAATGAAATATTTTTGTATACTGTGTATTTGATACAAAGGGTTTAAAAGATAATTGTCCTTTTTGTACTAATTTTTCAATTGTTCCTCTTCTTGTAATGTTGAGTGTATTATAATACGAAGATAAGCAAATTTTTTATTTAGGAAAACCACAGTTAATTAATTTGATTTTATATTTTCAGGAGCTGACAGAATGTCATCTTTTGGTGACTTTATTTCCCTCTCAGACAAATGTGATGTTTCGACAGCCAAAATTATATCAAGAGAGGTACGCATAATTGTATACTGCAAATCATTGAAATAATACGTCATTATTTTAATGCAATGTGTAAATCCTTAAAGGGGCAGTCTCATTGTTGCAGATGGTGGCACTCCTCAAAAGATATTTGTGTTGAAATGAATTGCAATTACATGCATAGAACAAAGTACTACCAAATAAAGCAATTTATCATCAGGTAAATGTTAATTCTATAGGTTTATGTTATAAATATCATAAGCTAAAGTTCTCAATCAATATTGGTGGGGAGGAGTTTTGGAATAGGTTTATGTTATAAATATCGTAAGCTAAAGTTCTCAATCAATAATGGTGGGGGAGGAGTTTTGGGAACTAGTGATATTTGGTTAATGATTAGTAATTGTTATAGACATTTTGTATCCCAAATAACTATAAATATTTCTTAAATCCATAATATGTAATTTAAAGTGGATAATGTACTTGTATGTATAGACTGTAAATATACTGCAGTGACCATTATTTCAGGTGTCAGATGGAATTGTAGCCCCAGCTTATGAAGATGAAGCTTTTGAAATATTAAAAAAGAAGAAGAATGGAAACTATTGCATACTCCAGGTAGATTTAGGTAGATTTTTAAAACAGGTTTGTTTGACCTCACTGGATAGCATTGATTTATTAATCCTTGTCTAATGATATTATTCTGTAATCTGGGATAAACAAATATATATATTATATATTTTTTTTAACCTATATTTAGATGGACCCGGAATACAACCCATCGAACCAAGAAACCCGCACCCTTTTCGGGCTTCAGCTGCAGCAAGAACGAAACAATGTGGTTATTAGTGAGAAAGTTTTCACTAACATCACCTCCAAACGAAAAGAGGTTTGTCGATTATTTTTAAGCACTCTTTCTATGTTTCGACCACTGATATTTACCAAAATTCATGTGCTCTCGTCTGTATGCTTCGCATGTTGGAGTATATAAAGATAAAATAACATTAATAATGACCCAGGGTATTAGAATTAAGGCCAGTGTTTATAAAGGTGGGTTTTTGTACACAAAATTTTATTCCATTAGATAAATTGTAAAATAGATTATTTTTTTGTTTTCTGTAAATTATAAAATATTAGCAATTGTAGACAGACCTAAACAAACACTAATATTTTTAATATACGACATTTCAGCATGAGAAAAACAAAATTGCAGTTTTAATAAACTTTTGAGATAAACTGATTTTAAAAGATAATAAATTCACATATTTTTTCTTTAGATGCCAGAGTCGGCCATTCGAGATCTCACCGTGGCAACGATTGCACTGAAGTACACTCAGTCAAACTCAGTTTGTTATGCCAAGGATGGACAGGTAATATTTGTAACTAAACAATAGTCACACTAAAGTACATTTAGTGAATCTCATTCTCTTATGTCATAGGATCGAACCCTTTTGGTGGACTCTTTCTCTGATTGTATATTTTCCTACTCCTACAGCTCTTGAAATTTAAAAGTAAATTTATTTTATTTAACGACGTCTCTCAAGCACATTGATTTATATCTTAACATTGGATATGGGATATCAATCGTATGGTCATTCTGACACATTTATTTAGAGGAAACCCGCTGCCACCACATAGGCTACTCTTTCTGATAAGCAGCAATGTTTTTTTATATGCACAATCCCACAGACAGGACAACACTTACTGCAGCCTTTGATGAACCAGTTGTGGAGCATTGATTGGAACGGAAAATTTAGACTTGAAATATATACAATTTTATGATGATACTTAATTGCTTTTTCTCAATCATTTTACTATGAGCATACTGCAAAACATATTTATGTTTGTAACAACAGTGTAAAGCAGCAACAAATCATTTTAGTAGCGAGATATAGCTCAAATGGTAGAATGTCTGCCTGTGAACCGTTTGGTCATCGAATCGATCCTTCTCACTGGACCTATCTGAAGTTTATTTTCCGTTCCAACCAGTGATCCACAACTGGTTCATCAAAGGCCGTGGTATGTGCAGTCCTGTCTGTGGGATGGTGCATATAAAAGACCCCTTTCTGCATATCAAAAAGAGTAGCCTATGAGGCGGCAGCGGGTTTCCTCTAAATACATGTCAGAATGACCATATGATTGATGCCCAATAGCCGATGATAAGATAAAAATCAATGTTCTCTAGAGGCGACATTAAATAAAACAAACTTTACTTTACAATTCATTTTATGACATTTAACAGCATAGCACGTGGTATGTGCTTTCCTGTCTATAGGCAAGTACTGCTAATAGAAAAAAATGTAGCAGATTTAATCTGATGTCTGTCAAATGTTTGACATCCAGTAGCCGATGATTAATAAAACCGTGTACTCTAATGATGTTGTTAAACACAAATGTTTTGTTTATGTAATGAGCTATGATGAGTTTTGTCTCGTTCGTATGAACGTCTCACTATGTTGAGATTTGATTAGACTTAGACCCTGAGCTCTTCATACATTTAAGGCAGGCATTTAAGGGGCGTTACAGGGGTCAAAATCCCCACTCCTCAAACATTTGTCCTTTTTTTAAATATACTCTATCATCTTAAAAACTCAGGGCTAGCTCTGCCAATCACCAAATTTGCTAATGGTGAAATTTAAAAACATTTGGCAAATTTTAACATAATGTGGTGAAATAATTTTTTTTAATAATAGCCATTTAAATGCAGAAAAAAGATTACTTTTCAATTTTTGACATTTTTATAGATAATTTGGCAAATGTTACTGTTGTGCCAGAGCTAGCCCAGAAACAGATGTTATTGTATCCATTATGTACCTTGCCCTTACCCCTCAACCCCTGACAAATATTTCTACATCCTGTTGTTCACAATTCTTGACACTTTCCCATACATACATCTAAAGAATTTATACCCCCAACATCCACAAAAATTTCCAAAAAACAAACTTGTACTCTTTCATTGAACATTTTAATCACTGATATATACTCAACCAAAAAAGAAAGTATGCATATAATCAATAGTGATTTATTTCATAAACCAGACGATATTCATGGCAGAAATTCTGGAATTAGATAACCACACCATTTAGGAAGAGGTTTGTGAGCAGTAATATCACAAGTTGCGCACCTATGCTGCCAATAGACCATTACTGTGACCATCCCATGAAACAAAAATATTTCAACTTGCATACTTACTTTTTGGGTTGAGTATAAATTCCTACTCTAACTAGAGGAAAATGTTGTTAATTGTGTATCACTACAACATGTAATTAAAACTTGACATTAATCCATTGCTTTCCTTTCCTTTCAAAATGTTGCTATTACTCTTAACTGGTACTTGTCACTGTAGGTGATTGGCATTGGAGCAGGGCAGCAGTCGAGAATTCACTGCACTCGATTGGCTGGAGATAAAGCTAATAACTGGTGAGTTAACCAATACAAACATTTGTTTTATCTTTTGTAAAACTTTGTCTGATTGGGTAGAAACAGAATTAACCAATGATAATGGTTGATACACCCCAATTTTAAAAGACTGTCTAATTAGGTATGGTACTGACAAAAAATTGGTTTTCAAGGGAAAGTTATGCCGACGATATTATCGAACAGAGCCAATTTGATGCAAAAAGTGCAGAAAATGTCCAATTGGCAAACCGTGCAATACGCTTTGCCTGTGATCCGAAGTTTCTTCAAACATTTTTGAAAGTCTTTCCTCTTGATAGTCTATATCCAACCAATCCCAGTGCAACCTATTTTTCATTTTGGCATCTGCTGTTGATGTTTTGCACGTCATGCAGTAGAAGACGATGACTGTGCAGAAATTGCTGCGTTCAGGAGAATATTGCTAACTAGACACGGTTTTGGCACTTCATGTTAAATCCAATGAGAACGATTGGAACCAGTGAAATTTTAACATAGCGACCTCTTATGCTGGTCTGTACTGAATGCAAGGATGATGAACTGACACCACAGACATTCACGCAGAGAACATAACAACCAAGGATTATTATCATTTTTAAATTTTTTATTTATTTTTGGCTTTTCACAGAATTCAACGATTTCGTGGAGAAGTTTTTCGTTGAATTCTGTGATTTTGCAGAGAAGTACCATGCCTGCTAATTGTCTGGAAAGAAAACAATGACTGTAAAATTAATGTATTTGAGCTATGATGAGTTTTGTCTCGTTAGTATGAATGTCTCACTATGTTGAGATTTGATTAAACAAAGACCCTGTGCTCTTGTCATTTATTTAAAAAGGAACGTTTGTATAATGAAACCCCACAATATTAGTTAATCAATGGCTATTTGATGTGAGACTCAAAGAATTTGTGAGTCCCAGTCTTCAGTAAAGTTGGCTTTATTTAACGACACCTCTAGAGCACATTGATTTTTATCTTATCGGCTATTGGATGTCGATCATATGGTCATTTTAACAAATTTATTTAGAGGAAACCCTGCTGCCACATATGCTACTCTTTTCGATAAGCAGCATGGTCTTTTATATGCACTGTCCCACAGACAGGACAGCACATACCACGGCCTATGATGAACCAATTGTGGACTACTGGTTGGAATGGAAAATAGCCCAATCTGCAAATGATCAATCCAACAGTCCTAGTCTTCAGATGAAACCCACTACCACTGCATAAGCTACTCTTTCTTATTAGCATTAAGGTATCTTTTATATGTGCTTTCATACAGACAGGACAGTACATACCATCACCTTTATTACACCAGTTATGGAACACTAGCTGGAAAGAGGAATACTAAAAATGGGTCCACTGAAGGGGATTGATCAAAGTACACTCTGCACCTCAGACCTTTTTTTTCATCTGTCTCTTTGAAAATCTTTTTGCTAGAATATTTATTTCCTCCAAATTTATTAGATTTTGTTTTTGGTTTTGTGAAGTACAGGATGCCCAAAGTTTACTAGGCTAAAAATGGTAATTTCCAAAATTGAATTAAATTATTTCCATTGAGCGATGATGTTTTTTTCTCGTTTGTATGACTGTTACACATTCAGTCTGATTACAACCTTTATCTGAGCTCAGTGACAACTCTAGCAAATATTTATCCGATGCACTATCTAACCTAGGTAGTACATATTAGTTTAAAATTAATGTATTGCATTGCATTACTGTTTGGAAGAACATTTTGCATAATGGCACAAAATCATTTCAATTCACACATCATTGGTTTAAAACATTTTTTTTTGGACAGACTAGTGGTCAACAACTGGTTTATCAAAGGCCACGGTATGTTCTCTCCTGTTTGTGGGAGACCGCTTATATAAAAGATCACTTGCTGCTAATTGGAATGAGTAGCCTCTGTGTGAGTAGCTCAAACAGCTGTTGGTCATGGGATCAATCCTCAGTGGACACACCTGCAGTTTGGGCTATGTTTCATTCCAACCAGTGGTCCACAACTGGTTCATCAAAGGCCGTGGTATGTGCTGTCCTGTCTGTGGGACGGTACATATAAAAGACCCCTTGTTGCTTATCAGAAAGAGTAGCTTATGTGGGGCAGCAGTTTTCCTCTAAATCAATATGTCAGAATGACCATATGATTGACATCCAATAGATGATGATTCGATAAAAATCAGTGTACTCTAGAGGCATTGTTAAATAAAACAAACTTAACTTTATAATAGCATATTCCTGTTATTTGCATAATATTCTGCAGCACAGAACCATTTGAATGCAAATATATGTAAAGAATTTCTTTTAATTGCATACACTTTCTTTGTAATGTCTGGTTAATTGCATATGAAAATGTATATAACTTTTGTTTTCCTAAAGTACCAAAGACCATGTCAGATCTTAACATTTTTATTAACTAATCACAAAATGAGCACAAAGTACATGTAAGTGTAACCAAATACTATTTTTGCATCTGTTATAGCATTCAGGTTACATGGTCAAAGAATTCCTTACTATATTGAATATTTCTGATTTTTGTGATCACTGTTTGATAAATGTACTTTTTATTTTATACCAGAATGTACAAGAATAGTAACACGATTTTAAATGGGCATTTCTGATAAAGGAATAATCCTGTTAATTGCATAAAATATTTGGCCAAAATGCCTATGCAATTAAGAAAATTCTACTTTACTAGTATTACTAGTAGATTTGGAAACTCCAATAGGTTTGAATGTGCAATTGGTCCTATTTTAGTGGAACCTTTACTTAGTGTGGGAAAGTAATTTAAATTTCCTTTAAATAGATTGTATAGAGTAATTAATAATATACAATAATTTATTTTTTGAAAAGTTTATTTTGTGTTTTAATTGATTATTTACTCTATTTATAATTTTGTAATTATTTATTTATTTATTTTACTAGAATGAATTCACAATAGTCAGTTTCTCTTTATAATACTGGTGTGTACTTTGAATATTTATTTCATTCAAATTCCTAAAAAATATATTTTAGGACCCAGCCATATTGTCTCTATTTTAAAGATAGTAGTTGTTTCGGTTTTCGTAAAAGTGACTGTGATATTGTTTATATTTGTGTTATGATTTCCTAGGAAAGATTGGCCAGACTGATTTCCGCACTGACAGACAGAAGTTGATTGACGAGACTCAGAAATTTGAGGGGCAGGAAATAGTAAGCTTCGAGCTGACAGACACACAAACATTTGAAATGAAATCCAGTGACGTCGGAGCGGTCAGCCCAACTGACATGTCATTTGACGAGAGATTGACACAGAGTCGGTGGACATTTGACACACCTGGTGTTGTCAATAGTGAACAGGTGAGTTTCTGTTAAAAAACAACACTCTCGTCTTTACATGTTTAAGAGTACAGTAGGACAATGGTCCCAGGGGCCATGACCCCTAAATTTTGTGATTTAAAAAAAATATATTTAAAAAATTTTTTTTATAGATTTATATTTTATGATAATCTTTAAATGGGTAATCAGACACTACCCATATTTAGATGGCATAACGAGTCTCTCAAAGATGCAAATAAAGTTTGACATGTTTTTATTGCAGATTATTAACCTGCTGAGTCCAGAAGAGTTGCAGGTAGTGTTGCCGAGAACTGTCATCGTGCCACGTGTTTTTGTTGTTAAGCCATCACAGGTGTTGTTTGTGTCAGGTCTGGGTAGAATCGATTACGTGCAGGTATGTCATATTATTTATATATTCTCAAAATTAACATACAGTTATGTAGGCCCTATCCTCATTAATATATATATATATATATATATATATATACAGGGCCAAATTTAAACCTTGGTGGGTAGGGTCACTTCAGGTTCGGAGGCCCCTCAACATAGAAATTAAATTACATGACAAATAAATAAAATGAATGAATAGAATTAATTTTATAATTATTACATTTTTTTAATAAAGGAACTCCTTAGTCTGGCAGGCCATTTCAGTCACATTTGAGGGGGGGGAGGGGGTGCGAAGGGTGCAGACGCACCCCCCCTAAATCTGTTTAGGTCTGTAAATGCAAATTTGGATTGACGCTAATTTACTAGAATAACGTTGAAAAAGAAAATAAAACATGGATATCCGCTTCGGGCCTTCACAAACGCAGCCCTCTAAAGAAAATCCTGCGTACAGGCCTGCCGTTTGGCAGGGTGGCCCTGGGTAATTGCACCGTTTGTCCCCTAATAAATCCGGCCCCATATATACACATTTATATATGATATTTGCATTTTTAATAATTTATTATGTGTAATCACTATAAATACTGAAATTAATGCAAGTGAAAGAGAAAATTACGATGAAAATACAGAAGCGACAATTGAGATATTTAAGTTTTAACCGCAATACCACACTGGATTTAGAGTATTTCTTGTTGAATGACACCCAGCACATAGATATTCACGGTCTGTTAGGTGGCTGGATGTAAAAATGCATTAATAAAACTGTTACCACATTTCACAATACAGGAATTTCATAACATTAAGTTTAGGTTTTACGGTAGTTATTAATATTTATACATTAAAATGCAGCTCATTTAATATGCATGACATGAATTGCTAGAGTTGTATTATGAATTTATATGTTTATTACTCATAATTAGTAATATATCCATTCATACATATGAAATTAATGTTCCCGTTTGACAAGATAAGCACAGAACACGATTTTATCAACTTTCATGCTGAGATAACTTTATTCAGAAATTATTGAGAAACCTTGGAATTTATTTTTTAAATACTTATGTGGCTAACTGAGGCTCATGACTCACAACAGTGTTTTTATTTATTTGGAAATATTTTATATATATATACACAAGTTGTAAACATTTCTTTTACATTGTGTGTAATCTTCAACAGATATATTTTAATGTATTGGTCTATCTAGTGTTTGATATTTGTTACTTCATGTTTGTTTTCCAGTAGAGTATGTCTTCTCGTATGTGCCGTCATGTCTGCGAAAGTGCATATAAAAGACCCCTTGCTGCTTTTTGGAAAGAGTAGCCTATTGAATGGCAGCAGGTTTTCTTATGAAATATGTCAGAATGACCATAAATTTGACATCGATTAACCAATGAAAAGATATAAATCAGTGTGCTCTGGAGGCATCGTTAAATAAAACAAACTTTACTTTTTTTTGTGTTTAGTTTTAAAAGTGAGACCTAGGCTTGAATAATTAATAATATATACATCAATGTGCTCTAGAGGCGTTGTTAAATAAAACAAACTTTACTTTTTTTTGAGTTTAGTTTTAAAAGTGAGACCTAGGCTTGAATAATTAATAATAATATAAAAATCATAATTACCTATTGAAACTGCACATTAATAATCTCTTTATTCTATGGTATTTTATAAACAAATAATAGTGATATTATTTGCATATTCCAATGGGAGAAAATCTATATACTTGATGGTTCACTGTTCATCTAATCTACCGCTGTATGGTATTAATACTGATATTATTTCCGTCTTGAAGGGGAGTAAGTCTATATACTTGACGGTTCACTGTTCTTCTAATCTACCGCTGTATGGTAATACTGATATTATTTCCGTATTGCAGGGGAGTAAATCTATATACTTGACGGTTCACTATTTATCTAATCTACCGCTGTATGGTAATACTGATATTATTTCCATATTGCAGGGGAGTAAATCTATATACTTGATGGTTCACTATTCATCTAATCTACCACTGTATGGTAATGCTGATATTATTTCCGTATTGCGGGGGAGTAAATCTATATACTTGACTGTTCACTATTAATCTAATCTACCGCTGTATGGTAATACTGATATTATTTCCGTATTGCGGGGGAGTAAATCTATATACTTGACTGTTCACTATTCATCTAATCTACCACTGTATGGTATTACTGATATTTTTTCCGTATTGCAGGGGAGTAAGTCTGTATACTTGACGGTTCACTGTTCTTCTAATCTACCGCTGTATGGTATTAATACTGATATTATTTCTGTATTGCAGGGGAGTAAATCTATATACTTGACGGTTCACTATTCATCTAATCTACCGCTGTATGGTATTACTGATATTATTTCCGTATTGCAGGGGAGTAAGTCGATATACTTGACAGTTCACTATTCATCTAATCTACCGCTGTATGGTATTACTGATATTATTTCCATATTGCAGGGGAGTAAGTCGATATACTTGAAGGTTCACTGTTCTTCTAATCTACCGCTGTATGGTATTAATACTGATATTATTTCTGTATTGCAGGGGAGTAAGTTGATATACTTGACGGTTCACGGTTCGTCTAATCTACCGCTGTATGGTATTACTGATATTATTTCTGTATTGCAGGGGAGTAAGTCGATATACTTGACGGTTCACTGTTCTTCTAATCTACCGCTGTATGGTATTACTGATATTATTTCCATATTGCAGGGGAGTAAATCGATATACTTGACAGTTCACTGTTCATCTAATCTACCGCTGTATGGTATTACTGATATTATTTCCTTATTGCAGGGGAGTAAATCGATATACTTGACAGTTCACTGTTCATCTAATCTACCAGTTTATGTGGTGGACGAGGAAGAGGCAAATGAGTTCTATAATCAGAGAGTAGGCACCAAGCAGCTAGGAGTGAGTCTATAGTTGTAATTAGTATTATTGTTAATATTATTATTGTTATTATTATTGTTAATACTATTGTTAATAAATTGTTATTATTATTATTACTGTTGCTATCAACATTATAGTGTTACTATTATTATTATCATCATTAATGTTATTATTGTTATTATTAGTTGCTATTAACATGAGTGTTACTATTATTATTATTACTATCAACGTTATCATTAGTGTTATTATTATTGTTATTTGTTTGTCCTGTACGTAGAGCTTTTGTTGCAAATGAAGTCTAAATTAAACCAAGAGCAGATTTCACATTTTAAATAATTAGTATCCTGATCAAATACATTACTAAAATACCTGCCTTTTGTTCATGACAGGCAAGCCTTTGCGGGTGATACGTATCAGTTTCACTTGATACGTATGAGTTTCACTTGTTGGAAACATTCTCATTGGTTTTAACAGGAAGCACATCACCAGTTTAGCAAATCCCCACTAGCCAGTTATTGCAACAACTAAGAGAGATAACCTCTTGTTCAACAAACTTTAATGTTAATGGTTCGTGTTGATATAATTATTATAACTGCATATTTAATAATATAACAAGAAAGAAAATAAAGATAATCTGAGAGAAATATTTCTTATAAATGGTATTTGTGTAGTATTACTGAAAAATATTAATAATGTATCTCGCCACCATTACGTTTGAATATATACTCTCCAGGTTCCTCTTGGAATATCTGATCGACCATCAAGTCTGCCAACACTAGAAAGTGAAGACATTGAGGTGGTGGGAAGCAACTGGGAGATAGCAGCAGCCGACATACAGTTATCTTCTCTTGGTGAGCTGATAAACCTCAATATCTTTTTAGAAAGCAGGATTAAAGTAAACGTGTCAGTAATTATTCATGCTATCAAATTATAGTCTGTTTGTGTCAGTGGGAATTTGTCAGATTGACATCTTATTATTGTATAATGTTAAAACCTATATCAAAACATATTAAGTTTCAGTGGCGGATCCAGAAAATCCATTTAGGTTGGGCGTTAAATAATCCTCAGATTCTTTAACATTAAACAAAAATAATAATAATGAAAAAATTAAAATAATAATTTTTTTTAAATCGCAAATTTTAGGGGGTTCCACCTAGATCTGCTACTGAGTTTTAAACTTGTACCAAGAGGCATAATGTTTTAACATTTTTCTTCACATATAATAAAATATCTCTTTACAAGATGCCTTCAAACAATAATAAAATAATGTCTCTTCTGATAGAGAGATGACGGCAACTATTCGAACTGCCATATGATGTTCTGTCTTTATGCATAAATTATCAATAACAATTAAATACTATTGCCACTTTGACAACCCTTGCCTGAATCCCTCTATCAAAATGGACATAGTATTAATTGTAATTTCATATTCTTCATTTAAACCAGTGAATAAATTTTCATACTATTTGTTGTTTGGAAAACAATATTAATCTTCAAATGTGACTTGTTGTGTTTTCTGTCTTGCAGGCTGGGTGTCGGTGACGGCTGGATTTCACATGACGGTAACTCTCAGAGCCTACACTCCAGGTGCTCGTGGCATCTACGTTAGACGTCCAGCTTTGTTACAATATTACTTGAGATTTCGAGGAAAACGGATAGGAAAGACTCCAGTTTACCGACCTAAAAATCTAAAAATACTGACTGAACAGACAAGTTAATGCACAACCCCATAAATTCCAAACAAGTTCTACAGAATCCCACTGCTGACAACCCCATAATTCCAAACAAGTTCTACAGAATCCCACTGCTGACAACCCCATAATTCCAAATAAGATCTACAGAATCCCACTGCTGACAACACCATAATTCCAAATAAGTTCTACAGAATCCCACTGCTGACAACCCCATAAATTCCAAACAAGTTCTACAGAATCCCACTGCTGACAACCCCATAAATTCCAAACAAGTTCTACAGAATCCCACTGCTGACAACACCATAATTCCAAACAAGTTCTACAGAATACCTCTGCTGACTTCCATTAATCCCCAAACAGCAGGCAAAGTGAAAAAAATCAAAGATGGCTGATATATTCTAGATATGTGCATGCAGAGGCAATAATTTTGGAAAGGGTGTGGTCTGACGATATTTTAAATATTTTTAATCTTTTGTGTGTTGAGCAGGGAGGGGTCCAGAGTTATTTACAAGTGAATTATGAGGAAAAACTAAATATTGGTAACCAGAGGGGGATCAAGGATTCCCAGACTCCCACATTTATCTATGTTCTCTGTGTTTGCTGTCTTGGCTATTCGAATATTAAGCATGCAGTTATTAACCTGACATGTCGGAGGTGATGGGATCAACTCTAGTTAGTAGCAGTCTGCAGATTGATGATCTCACATACCAGTTACAGCCTTGCGAGTTATCAATGAAGACTTTCTGCCCGGACATTAGTATCATATAACACCTATCTATCTGTAAGCCGTGAACATTCTAAACCTGGTATAACAGGAATTAAATTACATGGATCTGTACCAGGGTAACTGTTGTGCAGTGTATAACTGAATTACCTGTTTATACTTAAAGTGCCTTTTAAGTAATCACTTTTGGTTTGCTGGAATTGGAAATTTCTTGACTGCCATGCAAATGAAATAAGAAATGTTATGCACTGTGTAAAGTGTCTAATATGTATCTGTACTCAGCCTTGTTGATACTAGTGTCTAGACAGTAGCTACATATAAACATGATTTATATCTATGCTGGTTATGAGATAAACTACTACTCATGTAATACTAGTATTAAACTAATAAAATCTCAATTTCTTGTTGTGTTTTTTGATTTTAGAATATTTTTTAACAACTTAAAAAGACGGTACAAATACATGTAGTTACCAGTATGTGAAATATTCAACAAAGCTGTTTAGAAATAGACTGGTGTAGAGTGAAAATAGGAAGTCATTGTGGCACTTTAATTGTCATCAAAAATTGTGTAGTATTGAGTCTGACCTGTTATTACAGTAGCTTGTTCCTAAGTACCGATCCGAGTTGCAGAGTGGGATCAAATCTCAGTTGTGGCATGTGATTGTTTCAACCCTAACAATACTGTTAAACAACTGTTCTTAAAAATCGAAATAGGCCATTTTCTTTTTATTATTATAATTGTTTTAGGTCGGTACAAGTAGTTGGTCTTGCCTAGTGCGCACAATATTCTGGCACCTGTCATCCCCCCACTCCCATGAAATCCGGGCTACGTCAGTGGTCAATATATGTGCATGTGCCTGTCTGATCATGACAGCTTTTGTTGTACCAAGTTCTGTTTTGACTTGCGCTTAGATTTTTACAAGAAAAATGCTACTTTAAAATACCATACCTCGACTGAGATTTGATCCCAGTACCTACCGGCCGTGAGTCCGATAGTTTAACTAATGCGCCACTGGGACCGGTGTTGTGACAAAAAACACCTAGATCCGGTCATGCGCACATTGTTTAAAGTGCGTGATTTAAATTACAAATCTAGTGCATGTACCATTTAGTAAGAAATAACCCACTTTGATATCATGTGACAAGATATATGATACTGCACTTGACATACTGAAACCTGATGTGTTTACTGACTGTATTTTAAAACCGGTATTTACACGTTGTAAAATACAGTCATGTTATTTCATCAGATTATCGTCAAACAAGAAGTAGCATTCCCATCGCACGTGTCTCGCTATACTAATTCATATTGGAGGGGCGCATGACGTCTCGCCATACTAATTCATATTGAAGGGCCGCATGACGTCTCGTCATACTAATTCATATTGGAGGGGCGCATGATATCCCGTCATACTAATTCATATTGGAGGGGCGCATGACATCCCGCCATACTAATTCATATCGAAGGGCCGCATGACGTCTCGCCATACTAAGTCATATTGGGGGGGTGCATGACGTCTCCC